>JAODAL010018717.1:0-74010 GCA_025379985.1 Phyllomedusa bahiana | reverse complement strand
CGGGAAAGTGCACCTTCCAATGGAAGAGACGGCCCTGATTGTGCTGTGTAGATCATGTCAGCTCTTCTGTGTGGTGTAATATAGAGGATCTGTCAGCTTTCATGTGTGGTGTAGTATAAAGGATCTGTTCTCTTGTGTCTTGTAGTATAGAAGAGCTGTCGGATCTCCTGTTTTCTGGAGTATAGAGGATCTGTCTCCTCTCCCGTGTGGTGTAGTATAGAGGATCTGTCTCCTCTCCCATGTGGTGTAGTATAGAGGATCTGTCAGCTCTCCTGTGTGGTGCAGTATAGAGGATCTGGCAACTCTGCTGTGTGGTGTAGCATAGAGAATCTGTCAGTTCTCCTGTGTGGTGCAGTATCAGGGCCGATCCTAGGCTAAATTTCACTCAGGGCGAGGTGAAGAAATCCCCCCCCCCCTCCCGTCACATATTGCGACACATTGCATCACCATCAACCAAGTCTAAAATATACAAAAGGCTTTACCACAATGTGCTATGAATAAAACTACTAAATAACAGACATACAGTTAGCAAATAACACCGCTACACCAACCAGAATCCCAGGCAAATTGTGCCAATGTCCTATTAAGACCACATATCACCAGCACATAGTTATCGAATACTGCGACACCCTGACCACATATCATCACCAAATAGTGACTGAATAATACAAACTGACCATTACTGAATACAAACCATTATAATACAACCTATATTACCCCCACACAGTGACCATACAGTATGGAAACCAGCTGTACACAGGCTCTGCAGACATATAAATGATTACAGTAAAGTTACATCCAGGCACTTACAGGAGACGTCTCTGAAGAGTTGTTCTATTTCTAGTCTTCATCTCCATCTGTCCCAGACGCCATGATGTCTTCTCCAGGCCACAACTCTTCACTGTAAAATTTACAAAACAAACATCTTAGACTCCTCAATCTATCAGCACTTCTCTACCAACTCCTATTTCTATACAAAAACTCCCCATCTATAGCACCTCATATGGTAGCCATGTAATATGCTCCCTGTAGCCAGACAGTAGCCCCTGTAGCCATGTAGTAGTCCATGTAGCCAGGTAGTAGCCCATGTAGCCAGACAGTAGCCCCTGTGGCCATGTAGTAGTCCATGTACACAGGTACATGCCCCTATAGTCAGATAGTGACCCTTATGACCAGGTAGATGTCCCTATAGCCAGGTAGTAGTCCCTTATAACCAGCAGATGCCCTAAAGCCGGCAGATGCCCCTTAGGGCCCGGGAGATGCCCCTATATCCAGCACATGCCCCGTAGCCAGGCAGATGCCCCTATAGCCAGGTAGTAGTCCCTTATAGCCAGGTAGATGCCCATAGAGTCAGGTAGATGCCCCTTATAGCCAGGCAGTACCCCCATTGTAGCCAGGCAGGGCCCCCATTGTAGCCAGCCAGTGCCCCCACTGTAGCCAGGCAGTGCCCCCATTGTAGCCAGACAGTGCCCCCATGTAGCCAGACAGTGCCCCCATAGTCAGGTAGAGCCCGCATGTAGCCAGCCAGTGCCCGCATGTAGCCAGCCAGTGCCCCCCCATATACCAGCCATTTGCCCCCATAGCCGGGCAGTATACCCCCATGTAGCCGGGACAGAAACCCCCATGTAGCCAGCCAGTGCCCCCATAGCCAGACAGTTCCCCCATAGCCAGACAGTGCCCCCATAGCGAGGTCGTAGCTAGTGATAAAATAAATAAAAGTACTCACCATGCCACGATCCCACGGTCCTCGCGTCCAGGTCCGGGAGCTTCAGAGCAGTGTAAGCGGCGTGACGTGATCACGCCGCTTACGCTGTCACGCAGCTCCCAGAGATCTCCTCGGCGGCAGAGGTTCCAGTGTGTTATAGCATAGAGGATCTGTGAGATCTCCTTTGTGTTATAGCATAAAGGATCTGTCAGCTCTCCTGTGTGGTGCAGTATAGAGGATCTCTCAGCTTTCTTTTGGGGTGCAGTATAGAGGATCTGTCAGCTCTACTGTGTGGTGCAGTATAGAGGATATGTCAGCTCTATTGTGTGGTGCAGTATAGAGGATATGTCAGCTCTACTGTGTGGTGCAGTATAGAGGATCTCTCATCTCTATTTTGGGGGACAGTATAGAGCAGGAGTCCTCAACTCCAGTCCTCAAGGCCCACCAACAGGTCTGGCTTTCCTTAGCATTGCACAGGTGATTTAATTATGCTGCACAGGTAATATAATTGATGCCAGTGCATTCTGTGGGAGATCCTGAAAACATGCCCTGTTGGTGGGTCTTGAGGACTGGAGTTGGGGAACCCTGGTATAGAGGATCTTTTAGCTCTCCTGTGTGGTGCAGTATAGAGGATCTCACAGCTCTCCTTTCTGGTATAGCATAGAAGAGCTGTGGACCCTCCCGTGTTGTGGTGTCATATAGAGGATCTGTCAGCTCTCCTGTGTGGTGTAGTATAGAGGATTTGTCAGCTCTTCTGTGACGTATAGTATAGAGGATCTTTTGATGTCCCTAATTGAGAAACATTTTTTCCCATGAAATAACAATGCCGTAGCATCTTTTATTACAATTCTATATTGTATTGTTGCTCTATTATTCCTCTTGTAAATGTATGAATAATAAACTGAGAGTTGCTGTTTTCCTTCCTAGTAGGGTTTAGTTGAACTGATTGCACTAATTGGACTGTGTCAGAACATATACTGTAGCTGCGCAGTCCATGGTCAGAAGGAATTATGATGACCCGGGTACCTGGCACTGATCAGAGATTTGCAATTACTATTGGAAATGTTTAGAGATGAGCATTTTTTTGTCTTTTCACCTGTTAGATGAATGGGCAAACTGATTCCTAAGGTAAGAGATTTGCTTTTACTCAGCTATGAGTAGACAATTCTATAGTATATTATTCTGTGTGGCAGAGAATGGGCAAATTAGATGAATTAATAAGATTCCTGTGGAGCATCCATTTTTTTCTAGTAATAATAGTTTAAGGGGTTTGTCTGTCTATTTGTGAATGCTTGGCTTTTTTTCGTAATTCTTAAAGGGGTTTTATAATTTCATTAAATGGTCTTCAGAATAAGGGGACAGTGAAAACAAGCAACTTTGCAATTGGATGTCATTAGCAAAGCTGTCTTGTATTCACAGTATTCCTTATCTTGTGTTTTTGTTTACACTGATATCCAGTGCTGGTCGAATCCCTCCGGATCCCTCCTCCTTGCATTTCACTAGCTGAGAGCTCATTTACATTCTGTAGAGCTCCCCGGTCAAATTCACGGAGCTGTGTCTCTCACTCAGAGTAAGGGACCGTCACATTTTCACTTTATACAGGCAGAAGAAACAGAATTACACTGAAGGGCTTACACAATCAGGAAATAGCACAATTTGTGTCGATCCCTGCCTGATTTAGAGTTAGGGGCCGTAGCATTTTCTCTCTCCACACCCAGCAGAAAAAGACTGCAACAGATTCTACAATGAGAAAACATAACATTTTTTCCCGGTGCCTAACTCCCTCCCATAGAAGCGAGATCTGTGCCGTTCATGGAAGCATCTCCAGACTGTGAGAGGAGAAGAGTTCAGTTGCTAAAGTCTAGATTGAATGCTACCTGTGGTTTGTCTACGGCTTACAAATAAGACTGCGGGAGAACACAGTGACTGTGGACTCAGGGGGGGGGGAGTATCGGGAGCCAGCATGCACATTGAAGGGGGGATGATGTCACCCAGCTGGGAGGGGAAGAAACGCCCCTGCATTTCCAGAGTTGAGAAGCTGAGAGCAGTGTGAATCAGCCGAACTAAGGAAGCGATACACCACCTTTAAGGAATTGAACAGAAAGAGAGCCACATATACACGGCTATCTCTCAACTAATCCCCCGAGAAAAACAAACCAAAAATGGTCTGCACCTTCATGCAACATGAAGTAAATTGCACTGGTGCACAATGCCTTGGTTGCACTTTCAATGCAAACAGACATTTAAAAAAAAGAATATATGATCTATTACTGCTATATCTATATCTAGGTGCTCCATTATTTATATGTATCTTCTTCCAGTATTTTTCATTTATCATTCATATTTGAAATTCATCTTTGTATGTTAAATATTATTTTTGCTTTATTTAAATTCATACAACAAGCCAAATATTTTTGGGGACTGAATAAGCTATGAACACTACGTTACTTTTATAACCCAAAGGCCCTTTATTTTGGGACCTTTTTACGGGGTATTACTAACATTCATCTGGGTTGTTTCCATAAGATCCTGTCTTGGGCTTGTTTTTTTTAATATCTATAGTACCTATATACGCCTTTGTACTGCACAACTATATATTTTTTATTTTTTTTTTTTTTCTTTTTTTTCAAAATTTTGGGTTTAAGTATTAATTAGCCTTTATTTCGGAAATATCATACACGTTGTATTCCATATTGGAACTCTTTAGTATCTTATAGGATTCTTAGTTTGGATCTTTTATATGGTTTATCACAAATATAAAAAATGTTTTTGCTTTCAAACAAAAAATTTTGCTCTATAGGGCTCGCTTTTTATAATTATAAAATTTTGCTTTTGCACCTTCATTGCCCATGTTGTTTGTTTTTTTTTTGTTATTCAAACCTGGCTCTGTCTGCGATATTTTCAGTATTAAATGTGCCTCGGGGCTGCGAGAATGGCCCGGGGGACAGGGCAAATTTCATCCTTGGGCTATGTAGTTTATTTAACCCGTTTGTTTTTTCCCCCCCTACTGCACATGCCCCGAGGGGAAAATTTCCGGTATTGCAATGCCGGAAATTGAGTTCTAACACCTGTGTAACAATTTTTTTTTTTTTTTTTTTTTTTGGGGGTTTGCATACAGGGCTCCCGGGGGGTCAAAAGGTGCCCAATGGCTGATCTAATTGGGTCCAATTTGCCTTGCTAAATAGTGGCTTGTGGGTTCACTGAATTTTTTACTGCTTTTGGGCCTGTCTCAGAATCAAATAGCGGGGGGTCTGTACATGAAACCAATTTCCCGGACCCCCCCGTCCTCTATCTTAAAAAAACCCCGTTTTCCCCTTTATTTTAAAGGGGCTGAGTTATATTTTTGCATTTCATCTTTTTGTTTTTTTCCCTTTGATGTTCCGTTTTTGTTGTTTTCAACGCAATTTTTCCCCGATAACCCCGTATCCAAGGGGGGGGAAACGCTTTTAATATTGGAATTAAATTTTTTGCTTTTTGATCATTTTCCTTACGCATATCAAAATTCCAAAATTTTTTATTGAACATCAAACGTTATTGTCCCTTTTTATTGTTAATTTTTCACAGCCCTTTTTTTGTTTTGTCCCCCCAATTTTTTGGGGATTTGTTTTTTTCTTTTTTTCATTTTTTTTGAAACTAGGGGCAGGGTTATTTAGGTTCCAGTGTGGGGGGCGCCCTTTTGGGGCGATTTCCCCTTTTTGGGGGCAGACAGGTCTTTGTTTTGGGGAAATTTGAGGGTGTCTTTTCGTTTTTTTTTTTTCCCCAAAACTTATTTATTTTTTAAATTTAAAATTATGTTTTATGTATTTTATTCTAGGGGGTTTTTACCTGTGGTTTTTTTGGGGATATCTAGTTTAAAAAGGAAAAAAACCCGAAATACTTATTTCACAGGGGCTCTTTCTGTTTTAATCCCAGAGGAAATTTTAAACTGTTTTTTGTTTCCCTTTTTTCAAATAAAAGGGAAGAAAATGCAGCTGTGCTGTTTCTGTTTGGGTTTTTTTAATGTATTTTGCATTGGGGTTGCCCTGTTTTTTTTGGAACTTTTTTTTTTTTAGATTGCATTTCATTTGGAGTGGCCTGACTCCCTATTGACCTTGACCCATCCTTTAGTTTTCAAAAAGTTTTTAATTTAGTATATTTGCGGGGCCCCCATGTGCAGAAAAGTAAAATGGGGGCCTATTTTAAAGCACTTAGGGGGAACAGGGTATAAAATTTTGGGCCAAATTTTTTCATGCGCCAAAACCCTTCAGTCTAATTGCGCCCCGATTTATAAACCCATGCACAAACACGGGTCAAAATCGGGCGCATTCTAGCGCTTGGGACTGTTTTTTGCTCAGGTATCCCCCTTTGAAAGTGTTTTTCCCTGCCCCAAAACTGTAATGCGCCTAGAAATGCTGGGGTTTGAAGCTATAAAAACTATGAGAAACGCATGACTCTAGTGTAAACCCCCCCTTTCCCCCACTATTTTAATGCGGCCCCGGCGGGAGATTTAAAAAAAGTATGAACGGGGCGCCCTGAAATCAGTCCCGAAAAAACCCAGATAAACTGGGGCAGCCCCATTCAAGAATTTTTTGCCTAGGTTTCTTACTTTAAATGAGGTCCCCTTTCTGTACTAGATGGAAACCACACAATTTTCAGCAAACCGCTCTAAAATACACACATTCTTCCAACTAAAATTTAAAAGATAAATAAGAAAAAAAATATTTTAAAACCCCTTTTTATTTAAATTCCCGTATTGAGTATGATCTTTACACAGAAATACATTGCCTTGTTAACCTGAGGGCCCTTTAAAAAGGTTTTTTATATGCTTCAGTTTTATGCCAACAACAAAATTTGACCCCTTTGTTTGGTTATAAGATTTAGATCTTTTTATCCAAAAATTAAAAAATTTTTTTGTCCTTTATAAAAAACAACAAAAAGGCAGGGTTAGATTTGGGAAACCCGATGATCTACCCAACCCTTGGGGTTTTAACTTATTTTTTACCCAAAAGGTTTGGAAAATATGGGTTGGTCCCTTTACTGGTTTTAGAAAAGAAAAGTTTAAAAGATGGTCTTGGGAAAAAAAAATTTTGCAGTTAGTCAACAAGAGCTCTTTCACCACCTTCATATAACACTGAAAGGAATCCAAGGTCAAGTGAAGCTTTTGGAAAAAAAAATACTCACAAACCAAAAAAACAAGTAAGAACATAGACAGCTTTCCCCACATAGTCTGCAAGGGGAAAGGTCTTCATAAGCTACCCCATTCAGGCCACCTTTGGGGGACGAACAGCTGAAGAGCACATACCTCATTGACCTTGTTATTAATGAGATTATCAATCAGGGACATCCAGTTGTCTAGGATGAAATTGCTGGCCTCAATTTGGTAAAGGCAGTTCTAAGAAGTATTATGGCCTTTAATTGGATCTGATATATTCAGTGGACTTACTGCTTTGTCTCAGAGCATACTTTTATTTGAACCTAGAGAAACAGGCAAATCTTGTTGGGCAGATGTACAGCTAGTCAGCTAGGTATCACTTTATTCAAATTACTGGCTCAAATCTTGTCACAAAGTGGATAAACGAAGGAGAAAACGTTGTCCACGCATCATTTTCTGTGGCACAGTGTCGGCAACTTTCTATTACTTTTGTAAGTGATGTAGACATGCTTCTTTCTTCATGTGAAGAACACATGACTTCTGGATATGGGTTTGGACCCCACCATACAACTGATCCAAAACACTGTGTAATGCACATATAAAAATTTAAATATAATATTATATTATATATAATAAAAATATTTTTTAAAAATTTATATAAAAATATATATTATATATTTATATATATATAATGAAGAAAAAGGCACCCCTCACCAATTTGGGGGTGCAAGCGGGCAAAAACCCCGTACGGGTAAATTTTAACCAACCAGGGAAAACCTTTGCACTCACAAAAGGATAGTGAAAAAATGTTGTGCTTTATTGCATTCAAAAAAGGCAACTTTAATTCGGCTTCACTCAGAACCTTTTCTCAGATGATTTTTTGAACATGCAACGAAGCACAACATTTTTTCAGTTTATCTGTGAGTGAAATTATTAATTCTGGCTCATTTGTAAAATATAAAGAAGGATAAATTGTACATCTATTTCTGTATAATTTCTATTACTTTTAAATTAAATTTTTTGTATGTAAAGGAAACATTTCTGTATTTTGGAACCACAATGATACCAACAACTGTAAGGAATAATTTGAAGTATATATTATGGATACAGCATCCCCAAAATGAGATCCCCCGTCACTGCCACATTAACAACCAAGGAGAACGCTCACAAAAGATGGATAAAAAATAATAATAATAATACTAAATTTATATAGCGCCAACATATTCCACAGCACTTTACAATATAGAGAGTATAAGCACAGACATTACACATTAAAAGAACTTACAGATGAGACACAAGGTGTGAGGGCCCTGTTCGTGAGAGCTTACACTCTATTATGGTGAATAGGTGAGACAAAGGGTTAAGAAGTTCTAAGTTTGCAAGGGTCCAGCCAAGTTACATAAATAGGAGGCGGTTTACATAAAATTTCGGTGAACCTGCCACCCTGACAGTACATCTATATACAGATAAGTGCCTGTGAGTGCCCTAGTGTAGGGAGTGACAGATGTGTGTGATAGCAGTTAGGGATCTTGGTAGGCCTATGGCATGTTCTGACCTGACATTCTAGCAAAGCCAGTCCACTTCCAGGGCACTTCAATGACCGTACTAAAGTTCCTCACTCCCCAACCAAGTCACCCCTGAAAGACCATTACCCCATCATTCAGGCTGGCCTCCAAAGCTCAGCCAGTGCACCACCATTAAGTTTTAGGCCTTGTCCCCACGGCACCAGTTTGCGGCCAGTTTTTCAGACGGTTTGCGGTCTGAAAAACCGGCCGCAAACTTTTGCACGGGCTGCTATGGTAAACCCATTCAAAAGTCCCCAATGCACGGGTTTTCCATCCGGCTAATCGCAGAGAAAATCACGGCACAAAAACCGGACAAATAACGGTTGGATAATCCAACTGGTATTTGTCCTGAGCCATGTAAACGGGCCCTAACAGCTTCTATTAGTTTAAATTGGTAACTTGCCTGCAACATCCACATGACTCCCCAACTGCAATGCCAAGCTGTGACAAATCTTAAATTTTTTTTTTAATTCTTTTTAAGGCCTATAAAATAATATTTAAAAATAAATTAGGCCAAACTCAGAAGAAGGCACTGTAACCCCCAATACATGAAGATTCATCCTCCAGCACTCAGGAGAAGAAAACCCCTTCTGGAGGAAAACTCTAGGGAACCAGGGCTGGAGGATTGCCCTTCCCCTGGGCTTAGAGTGTAACACCAAATAAAACAGAATATGATATCGCCAATTTTTTATTGTAACAAAATGTATTATACAGAAATTTTAAAAATGATTAATAATTCTTATACCAAAATCCATCAGGGTGATCAGTTAAAATGATCAAACAACCAATTATATAATAAAATCAAGGTAAGTGCCAGTGGGCGGGTGGGAAGTTTCTTCCATTCCAGCCTGGTGAGATAATAGAATGAAACATGGAGTTATCTACATTCAAAACTCCACTCTCCAATTTTAAGACAACCCTCACTTAGACACTCCTCTCTTTCTAAAAGGGGAATCGCCCCAGCATAAACCACCCAATTACATATATCCAATAATTACCAAGCGTTCAAGGTCCCCTCTCCCACAGTCATCTACCCCTTCGCCCACTTCTTGGGGGTTTCAATCCAATAAACTGAATGAGAACAGAGTGTCTTATGTAGTTAGATTCCGTTCTTTCATCTGCTGAGAACCATATAGTTGTAACTTGTGCCACAAGTGAACCCCAATAAATAGACGAATCTCTAAGAAGATATTTCATGAAGAGACTTCTTGTCCCATTTCCAAACAGCATAGCCAGACATCAAATAATAATACAATTGCTCTCACAGAACAATTACTGTCTCAGTGCCAAAGACGTTGCACTCCTAGTCCACTGCACGGAAGTTTTTTTCACGGACTGGATGTGGCTCGCTTGTGTCAGGAAGCTGTGGTTGGCCCTCTTCATACCAAACCTCCCTCAGACCTCTCTGCCATTATGCTGAGCCAGCTGAGGGTCCTAACATACCAAAAGATTGAAAATTTATTCTTTAAGATTAAAACTAGCATATCACGGAATGAACTGAATACATACATTGAGTGGATGAGTGAGGTTAATGGATCACCTGTAGCTGGAGATCTGGCTGGTAGCTCAATATCATGAAAACACCATCTGATGGTTTGTGTCAACACTGTATTGGTTTTGCCCTAGGTTTGGAATGTGACTTCCAATTTCACTTGCAGTACAAAATGGATCACTGCATTTTCCAATTAGATGAGCCATCTGTGCAGAGGTTCATCTCTACATCTCTTGCTGTCATTCCAGATTGTCATTGCTCTGCCCCCGGGAACTTGAACAAAACTGACTTCTTAGCCCAGGTGCAAAGCGATCTGCTGGAGTGATAATCCAAGGTGTCTCAACTCAAGGGTTCTGTCCCTCTCAGTACGTGATAAGTGGCTACAACGTTCACATCAACAGACAGAAGGTATCACACAATCATCCTAAACCATGTGATCTGATTTTTGAGGTTTCATGTGACAAGAAAAACTTTGTGTAGCTTGTACTCCCCTGCATGCCACAGATTGGAGCTAGGTGCTTGAGAATGTGATTATTTGCAGATCTTAGGTGCACCTGCTGCTTCCTCAGTTTTGATAATTTTAAGGCTTGTCCTTGGTGTTACAAATTCCATGTTGAGGTGTGTACTAGTATATTCTTAGCATTTGCAGAGTGCTGTTGTTTTTTCATGTGTTTGGATGCTACTGCGAGGTGCCATGTAGCTAGAAAGGTCATGGGTTTAGGATCCTCATTCTCTACATAGGTGCAGGTCCTATACAGTGAGGAAAATAAGTATTTGATACGCTGGCAATTTTTGCAAGTTTTCCCACCTACCAGTAATTCAGAGTTCTTTAACTTTTATCATATTTACAATTCTACTGTTAAATACAGAATTTAGAAAAAAAAAAAAAAAATGAAATCCAGAAAATCACATTGTATGATTTTTAAATAATGAATTTGTATTATTTTGCATGAAATAAGTATTTTATACAATAGAAAAACAGAACTTGATATTTTGTACAGAAACCTTTGTTTCCAATTACAGAGGTCAGACATTTCCTGTAAATCTTGACCAAGTTTGCACACACTGCAGCAGGGATTTTGGGCCACTCCTCCATACAGATCTTCTCCACGTCTTTCGGGTTTCAGTGCTATTGCTGAGCTACATTGAGTTTCAGTTTCCTCCAAAGATTTTCAATTGGTTTAAGGTCTGTAGACTGGCTGGGTCACTCCAGGACCATTAAATGCTTTTTACACAGCTGGTCATTAGTTGCTAGAATACCCAGCCATGACCTATCTTTAATGCTCTTACTGAGGGAAGGAGGTTGTTGGCCAAAATCTGGCGATACATGGCCCCATCCATCCACCATTCAATACGATGCAGTCGTCCTGTCCACTTTGCAGAAAAACACCAAAAAGTATGATGTTTCCACCCCTCCCCCTCTACATGCTTCACAGTTGGGATGGTGTTCTTAGGGTTGTGCTCCTCCTTCTTCTCTCAAACATGGTGAGTGGAGTTGATACCAAAAAGTTTTTATTTGGTCTCATCTGACGACATGACCTTCTTCCATGCCTCCTCTGAAGTTCACCAGTGACCATCTAGATTATTCAAATGGCCCTGGACATGTTTAATGTGAGCAGGGGGATCTTGAGTGCCCTGCAGGACTTTAATCCATGATGGCGTAGTATGTTACTAAAGGTAAACTTTGAGACTGTGGTCCCAGCTCTATTCAGGTCATTGACCAGGTTCTCCTGTGTAGTTCTGGACTGATTCCCAACCTTTCTCAGAAACATCCTTACCCCATGAGGCGAAATCTTAAATGGAGCCCTAGACGGAGGAAGATTGACAGTTCTCTTGTGTTTCTTCCATTTTCTAATAATTGCGCCAATAATTGTTGCCTTCTCACCACGCTGCTTGCCTATTGTCCTGTAGCCCATCCCAGCCTTGTGCAGCTCTACAATTTTGTCCATGGTGTTCTTAGACAGGTCTTTGGTCTTGGTCATGGTAGAGAGGTTGGGATGTGATTGAGTGTATGGACAGGTGTCTTTTATACAGGTAAGAGTTAAACAGGTACAATTAATACAGGTAGTGGGTGCAGAGTTGGAGGGCTTCTTAAAGAAAAATTAACAGATCTGTGAGAGCCAGAATTCTTGCTGGTTCGTAGGTGATCAAATACTTATTTCATGTACACAGTTGAAGTGTACCTACGATAAAAACGATAGACCTCTTCATTATTTGTGTATCAAATACTTATCTTCCCTACTTTATCTACATATGAGGGTCCTTGTTCCTTACATAGGTGCTTGTCCTATATCTATCAGAAATTTAGGATATATCATGTGAATAAGAATACCCCTTTAATAGAGTTCATACCATAAAAAGATATGTGTGTGTCGTAAAAGGTTAAGTAGTCTTTCAGGGAAGACAATTACTATTTCATCCTTGTACATCTACATTTTTAGATTGTCATTTTTGGTCATCAAAGTTTGTCATGGAAAAATGCTTGTCAGTGGAAGCTGGAAGGTGGCAACGTCTGTGACATGTTTTTTGTGACCTAAGGTAAATGTACGAGTGGTGACCTGTATGTACGCTGCTTTCAAGATAAAACATTTTTGAGTGTCACTGGCATTGTACACCAGGTACAGTATATCACATACGTCAGGTGGAAACAGGCTGGAGCTGTCCAAGGAAATGTATTATGTATACGTAAATCCCGGAGGGATAAACTATAATGAAGAAGCTGTGGCCCCAGCATTTTAGTTTTTATTAATCTCTTTTAAAACACTCGTAGGATAAAGAGGTTATATAAACATTTATTTCCCATGATAGAAACACATGAAAATCATAATCGAGCATTTTCCATGATGGGCCCCTTTGTCATACAATAATCCTGTTATATCTGTATAATTACTTATCAAGAACCATGGGGGTAGCTATAGCAGTTGCCAGCAGCTGAGGCCCAGAGTTTGAGGGGATCCACTCCAGTGCAAGGGTAGGCAACTATCTTCTGCTATCTAACGCTACTATGTGAGTTCTCTGATACATGGCACTATTATGCCTTCATTATTTCCATGTGTATACAGAGTTTAACTAGAATCTATGGGGCCCCAAAGCAAAATGAGATTGTGCCCCCGTCACCTAATGACAGGAAACAGAAACGTAAGTAGCAAAATATAGCGGTAAAATGAATACATATATTAGAGAACCAACATAGTAAAGCAGAAAGCAGTTATTCTCTATAAAAAAGTACAATGTTTTGGACCCTAAGCTTGCCCACCCCCCCAACCTCGAGGCCCTGCTATAGATATAGTTACCCGTATTCTTTTATGGCCATACATGCCAACTCTCCCGTTTTTGGCGGGGGGTCCCGCTATTTGGGGTCCCCTCCCGCCCTCCCGGGGGAGTTGGCATTCCTCCCGCCCGCCTGCAGGCGGCGGGGTCCTTTAAATTACCGCGGCGCAAGAGTAGCGCTAGTGCGCTACTCTTGCGCCGCCGGACCGCTCCTACAGGCGGGTGAAGCGGCCGCAGCGGCCGCTCACCCGCCCGCGTTCTCACTGTGCGGGGAGGAGGCAGGAGGGATCGCTCCCTCCTCCCTCCTCTCCCTGTATGTACGGCGCCGGTGTGTGCGCCGTACATATAGGTCAACGGCGCAGGGGGAAGTGACGCGCGGCTGCAGGGGAGTGACGCGCGGCTGCTCTCACTTCCCCCTGCGCCGCTGAAGAGAGCGGGCAGGAGCTGGCCGCGCTGCAGGAGCCTGGTAAGGTAAGTGGATTTTATTATTTGATTTTTATTAGCTTTTGAGGGCAACTACCTGGCAACAGAGGGGGCACTACCTGGCAACAGAGGGGGCACTACCTGGCAACAGAGGGGACATCTACCTGGCAACAAAGGGGGCACTACCTGGCAACAGTGGGTGCACTACCTGGCAACAGAGGGGACATCTACCTGGCAACAGAGAGGGCACTACCTGGCAACAAAGGGGGCACTACCTGGCTAACAGATGGGGGTACTACCTGGCAACAGAGGGGGCACTACCTGGCAACAGAGGGGGCACTACCTGGCAACAGAGGGGGCACTACCTGGCAAAAGAGGGGGCACTACCTGGCAAACAGATGGGGGCACTACCGGGCAACAGAGGGGGCACTACCTGGCAACAGAGGGGGCACTACCTGGCAACAGAGGGGACATCTACCTGGCAACAGAGGGGACATCTACCTGGCAAACAATGGGGGCACTACCTGGCAAACAGATGGGGCACTACCTGGCAAACAGATGGGGGCACCTACCTGGCAAACAGATGGGGGCACCTACCTGGCTAACAATGGGGGCACCTACCTGGCTAACAAAGGGGGGCATCTACCTGGCTACAAATTTGGCTCTACCTGGCTACAGAGGGGGCACTACCTGGCTACAGAGGGGGCATCTACTTGGCTACAAGGGGGCATCTACCGGCCTGTAAGGGGCACTACCTGGTTATGGGGGGCTACTACCTGGCTATAAGGGCATCTACCTGGCTTTCTTCCAAAGCCGTTATGCAGTTAGGTGCAGTGGGTGTGGCTTTTTTTGAAGGGGCGTGGCATACCAACAAGATGGGCGTGTCCATGCAAATTTTTGTCGCGGCGCGCCATGCACGCCGCCCACTAGATTCTCCTGCTTTTTCATTTTCGAAAGTTGGCAACTATGTTTATGGCTGTTTCTGTTTCCTTTTATTAGAATGTTGAGGCCATCTCATTTTGATGTGGGGAATTCTAGTTAATCTCAAGAAAAAAAGAAAACACATAAAAAGTCTGCTAAAAACCAATTTGTGGCTATAAGTTTCATTTTTTGAACGATAGAGCATTCATTAGTACAGCGTCACCTGTGTTTTTCGCCGCGGTCTAGGACTACAGCGTTACGATCACCGCATCTTTGCGTTCCTGCCGGATCTGAAACACTGCATAGCGCTGACTTCGATCTCTCTCCTCTCAGATACCGCTACGTCGAAGACAGCTCTATGCTATATCGTGCAAAAAATGAAACTTATAGCCACAAATTGGTTTTAAGAAGTTGTGAATAAAAGTCATTTTTATGGAATCTAAGTTGAGCTCCTAATTGTATTACCGACAGCAATATTGACGTAGCACACTGATTGGCAGGTGGGGACCTGCTGCTGCTTTAGCCAACTGTGTTTAAAGGAAGGAAGGCAAGATATATGTGCAGGGTAGTACCTGGAACTCAGGCTCTTCCAACCAATGTCAGACATTTCTAGCCATGTGACATGTCTCATTGTCTTACTGGAAGATCCCATCTGTCCCAGTGAAGACAATCAGCATGTATAGGTGTATCTGATCTGCAAGGATGGATTCATACCCAAATCAGAATGTCTTCTATATGGATGAGTGGCCCAGAGAATGCCACAAAACATTCCCCAGACCATAACAATGCCACCACCAGCTTGTATTCTTCCAGCAATGGTTGTAGGATGTTTGTTCTTTGCTGTTTCTGGCCTGATACGCCAATGTCCATCTATTTAACTATGCAGAAAATGTGACTCATCAAGGAAAAGAACCTTTTGCCAAACAGTGGAGGTTAATTCCAATAATGTCGTGAAAATTGAAGCCTTTTCTGCCAATGCAACTTGGTTACTAGAGGTGCAGTGACATCCGTCTGCTTTGGATCCCCATACACAGTAAGGTTTGCTGAACTGTTGTGTTAGACACACATCTGGTAGCCCCCTGGGTCATTTTGGCATTAAGCTGCTCCATTGTAGTGTATCGGTCCGACATTCACCTCCTGGCCCGTCATTAGGGCAGTACTGCTAGAACTACCATATAGGGCCCGCCCCCTTGCTTTACAGTAATGATAGATTGAACAGACCATTTAAGCTGTCTCAATTGTATGTGCATCCTTGCGATGCACATACAAGTAAGATGAACAGCGTGGGAGAGAGAGCTATGCCTTCCCCGCCCCTGCCGTATGTCGCTACACAGGTGGCACGATGAAATGACGTCATTGCACTGGAGGAGAGTGGAGAGGTAAGATCCTACCTACCTACTTGGGTGTCCCTAATCTACCTACCTTCGGGAGGGGCCCTAAATTACCTACCTAACTACTGGGCGCACATATCTACCTACTGGGGGCCTCTATTTACCTACCTACCTACTGGTTGGCCCCTATCTACCTAGCTACTTACTAGGGGGCCCCTAATCTACCGATCTGCCTATTGGGGGACCCGTGTCTACCTACCTACTAGGGGGCCCCTATCTGCTTACCTACCTATTGTTGGGTTCCTATCTACTTACCTACTGGGGGCCCCTAATCTACCTACCTACTAGGGGCCCCTAACTTCCTGCCTACCTACTGGGGCCCCCTATTTATCCACCTACTAGGAGTCCCAATCTACCTACTGGGAGGCCCCTAATCTACCTACCTACTGGGGGCCCCTAACTTCCTGCCTACCTACTGGGGCCCCCTATTTACCCCCCTACTAGGAGTCCCTATCTACCTACTGGGAGGCCCCTAATCTACCTATCTACTGGGGGCCCCTAACTAGCTGCCTACCTACTGGGGCCCCCTATTTACCCACCTACTAGGAGTCCCTATCTACCTACTGGGGGCCCCTAATCTGCCTATCTACCTACTTAATGGGTCCTCTAATCTACCTACCTACCTGCTTGGGGGACCCTATTCTCTCTACCTACTAGGTCCCCTAATCTACCTACTTACCAACTAGGGGCCCACCAATCTACCTTCCTACTGGGGGGCACTCTCAGTCTACCTACCTCTGGGATGCCCCTAATCTATCTACTTACTGGGTGGCCCCTATCAGCCTACCTAGTGGGAGCCCCTATATACCTACTGGAGGCCCTTAATTTACCTACCTACTTGTAGTCTCCGGAGTCGATTGCTAAACTCTTATCAATAGTCTTGAGGCATTAACAACCGGCTTAACGACTTTTAGTGACTTCACAACACAGTAAATTATATGTCCCTCAGTGAAGGTAATAGAGTCCCCCAGTAAGTTATATGACCCCCAGAAGGTGGATATATACTTTATACTGTATGTCTCCCAGTAGGTAGGTGTGTAGGTTATATGTCCACCAGAAGGTATATAGGCAGGTTATAGGTTCCCTAGTGGCTATGTAGGCAGTTTATAGGTCCCTCAGCAGGTATATAGGCAGGTTATAGGTCCCCCAGCAGGTATATAGGCAGGTTATAGGTCCCTCAGTATGTTTATATAGGCAGGTTATACAGTCATGGCCAAAAGTTTTGAGAATGATACAAATGTTAATTTTTACAAAGTCTACTGCATCAGGTTTTATAATGGCAATTTGCATATACTCC
Organism: Phyllomedusa bahiana; assembly: GCA_025379985.1. Taxonomy (NCBI): domain Eukaryota; kingdom Metazoa; phylum Chordata; class Amphibia; order Anura; family Hylidae; genus Phyllomedusa; species Phyllomedusa bahiana. Next base: position 56,815 of record JAODAL010018717.1, on the reverse strand, counting down.
AGAATGTTATAAAGAGTGATCAGCTTAACAGCAATTAATTGCAAAGTCAATAGTTGCCTAGAAAATGAACTTTTTGTCACGGACGCCCCTGCTCCCAGCGGAGCCCCGTCCCGCATGTCGGGTTCGGGGTCCGCTCGTGTCCCTGTCCCAGCCGGCGTTCACTTACCCGGCCACGCTCCTGCTCAGCCTGTCTTCAGTTCCCGGCGCGTGGCTCCGCCCCTAGGGCGCGCGCGGCCCGGCTGTTTGAAATTTAAAGGGGCAGTGCGCCGGTAATTGGTCATTGCCGGGCACTGCTCCTATTTAAGTCCGGCCTCTTCCTGCCGGCCCTTGCCGGATCCTTGGTGTATATTCCCATGGTGAAAGTGTTCCAGAGCGTTCCTGTCTTGCCTTACCGTGTACCGACTCTCTGTTTACGTTTACCGTCTACGAACCTTGCCGCCTGCCCTGACCTCCTGCTTGTCTACGAACACGAGCCTGCCTGCCGTTACTGTACCTCGCACTCTTGGCCGCCACCGCAGGCAAGCCCCGCCAGTGGTAGCGACCTGGTGGAAACCCTCCGCAGCAAGACCATCCCGCTTTGCGGCGGGCTCTGGTGAATACCGGGTCCCACTTAGATTCCACTCCCTGGTGTGGGCTTACGCCATCGCCTGCGGTGGTCCAGTGGATCCACCTCCAGACTGTAACACTTTTTCCCCCAAAACACATTTCAACTTCATTGCAGGCCTGCCTTAAAAGGACCAGCTAACATCGTTTCAGGGATTGCTCCATTAACACAGGTGTGGGTGTTGATGAGGACAGGGCTGGAGATCAATCTGTCATGATTAAGTAAGAATCACACCACTGGACACTTTAAAAGGAGGCTGGTGCTTGGCATCATTGTTTCTCTTCTGTTAACCATGGTTATCTCTAAAGAAACACGTGCAGTCATCATTGCACTGCACAAAACTGGCCTAACAGGGAAGAGTATCGAAGCTAGAAAGATTGCACCTCAGTCAACAATCTATCGCATCATCAAGGAATTCAAGGAGAGAGGTTCCATTGTTGCCAAAAAGGCTCCAGGGCACCCAAGTAAGACCAGCAAGCGCCAGGACCGTCTCTTAAAAGTGTTTCAGCTTCGGAATCGGGCTACCAGCAGTGCAGAGCTTGCTCAGGAATGGCAGCAGGCAGGTGTGAGTGTATCTGCACGCACTGTGAGGCGGAGACTCATGGAGCAAGGCCTGGTGTCAAGGAGGGAAGCAAAGAGCCACTTCTCTCCAGAAAAAACATCAGGGACAGACTGATATTCTGCCAAAGGTACAGGGAGTGGACTGCTGAGGACTGGGGTAAAGTCATTTTCTCTGATGAATCCCCTTTCCGAATGTTTGGAACATCTGGAAAACAGCTTGTTCGGAGAAGACAAGGTGTACAACCAGTCTTGTCTCATGCCAACTGTAAAGCATCCAGAAAAACCCTTCATGTGTGGGGTTGCTTCTCAGCCAAGGGATCGGCTCTCTAACAGTCTTGCCTAAAAACACATCCATGAATAAAGAATGGTACCAGAATGTCCTCCAAGAGCAACTTCTCCCTACTGTCCAAGAGCAGTTTGGTGATCAACAATGCCTTTTCCAGCATGATGGAGCACCTTGCCATAAAGCAAAGGTGATAACTAATTGGCTCAGGGAACAAAACATAGAGATTTTGGGTCCATGGCCTGGAACTCCCCAGATCTTAATCCATTGAGAACTTGTGGTCAATCATCAAGAGACGGGTGGACAAACAAAAACCAACAAATTGTGACAAAATACAAGCATTGATTGTGCAAGAATGAACTGCTATCAGTCAGGAATTGGTCCAGAAGTTGATTGAGAGCATGCCAGGGAGAATTGCAGAGGTCCTGAAGAAGAAGGGTCAACACTGCAAATATTGACTTGCTGCATTAACTCATTCTAACTGTCAATAAAAGCTTTTGTTAATCATAATAATATTGCACTTGTATTTCTATATGTGATAAAAACATCTGACAAACACACATAAAAACCAGAGGGCAACAGATCATGTGAAAATATAATATTTGTGTCATTCTCAAAACTTTTGGCCATGACTGTAGGTCCCCCAGCATGTATATAGGCAGATTATAGTTCCCTCAGCAGGTATATAAGCAGTTTATATGTCCCCCAGCAGGTATATAGGTAGGTTATAGGTCCCACAGCGGTTATATAGGCAGGTTATAGGTCCCCCTGCATGTATATACACTCACCGGCCACTTTATTAGGTACACCTGTCCAACTGCTCGTTAACACTGAATTTCTAATCAGCCAATCACATGGCGGCAACTCAGTGCATTTAGGCATGTAGACATGGTCAAGACAATCTCCTGCAGTTCAAACCGAGCATCAGTATGGGGAAGAAAGGTGATTTGAGTGCCTTTGAACGTGGCATGGTTGTTGGTGCCAGAAGGGCTGGTCTGAGTATTTCAGAAACTGCTGATCTCCTGGTATTTTCACGCACAACCATCTCTAGGGTTTACAGAGAATGGTCCGAAAAAGAAAAAAACATCCAGTGAGCGGCAGTCCTGTGGGCGGAAATGCCTTGTTGATGCCAGAGGTCAAAGGAGAATGGGCAGACTGGTTCGAGCTGATAGAAAGGCAACAGTGACTCAAATAGCCACCCGTTACAACCAAGGTAGGCAGAAGAGCATCTCTGAACGCACAGTACGGCGAACTTTGAGGCAGATGGGCTACAGCAGCAGAAGACCACACCGGGTGCCACTCCTTTCAGCTAAGAACAGGAAACTGAGGCTCCAATTTGCCCAAGCTCATCGAAATTGGACAGTAGAAGATTGGAAAAATGTTGCCTGGTCTGATGAGTCTCGATTTCTGCGGCGACATTCGGATGGTAGGGTCAGAATTTGGCGTCAACAACATGAAAGCATGGATCCATCCTGCCTTGTATCAATGGTTCAGGCTGGTGGTGGTGGTGTCATGGTGTGGGGAATATTTTCTGGCACTCTTTGGGCCCCTTGGTACCAATTGAGCATCGTTGCAACACCTTGTTGAATCTATGCCACGAAGAATTGAGGCAGTTCTGAAGGCAAAAGGGGGTCCAACCCGTTACTAGCATGGTGTACCAAATAAAGTGGCCGGTGAGTGTAGATTGCTTATATATCCTCCAGTTGATATATAGCTTATAGGTCCCCCAGTAGGTATATAGATAGCTTATAGGCCCCACAGCATGTATATAGGTAGATTATAGGCCACCCTGCACATTTATAATTAGATTATAGCTCTCCAGCATATCATTAGGTACATTATAGGCCCCAGAACTGTATTAAAAGTAAAAAACTAACAGCACTCACCTTACCTCGCTCCCTGCCTCCATCGCTGCTCCTGGTCTCTTTCTTCAGACGGCGTAACGTCACCATGCCGCGCAGGCAGCGTGATGACGCTCACGCAACTTGTGCTGTGCACTCCGGCGAGCCGCATCCTGCCTGTGGCTTACCCGAGTACTCTGCGGAGCGGGGAGCTGTCGCTCTCTGCTCCTCTGCAGCCTGTAACTGTATGTGCTCTTAGGGGGCCTGACGCAACTGCTACTGCGTCCACTACCCCGGTAATGCCACTCCGGGCCCGCCGGCAGTGAACTTAACAGTTCACTGTGCCGGGCGTGGAGCTGCGGGGCCCGCTGCATGCTGCCTCTGAACGCCTCTGCTATCTGCAGGCAGCGCTGCCTGCAGATAGCAGAGCGCCGCCACACTGCTAATTACCCTGCCGGGTCTCTCTGTGATCACGTGGGTGGTGCGGTGACGTCACATCACCACGCCGCCCGCACTGAGCACAGCAGCCGGAGCGCAGCGCATCGAGGGAGCGTGGACAGAGGTAAGTAAGTGATTTCTTATTTTACCTGCCCTGCCTGCCTGTATATATAGCCCACCCTGCCTGCCTATATAGCCCACCCTGCCTGACTATATACCCCTGCCTGCCTATATAGCCCACCCTGCCTCCCTATATACCCCAGCCTGCCTATATAGCCCACCCTGCCTCCCTATATACCCCTGCCTATATAGCCCACCCTGCCTGACTATATACCCCTGCCTGCCTATATAGCCCACCCTGCCTGACTATATACCCCTGCCTGCCTATATAGCCCACCCTGCCTCCCTATATACCCCTGCCTGCCTATATAGCCCACCCTGCCTGACTATATACCCCTGCCTGACTATATAGCCCACCCTGCCTGACTATATACCCCTGCCTGCCTATATAGCCCACCCTGCCTGACTATATACCCCTGCCTGCCTATATACCCCTGCCTATATTACCCCCCCTTAGCCTGCCTATGTAGCCCCCTAAAGCCTGCTTGTATAGCCCCTATAGCCTCCCTAAAGCTTGCCTACCTATATAGCCCCCTGAAACCTGTCTGTCTACTTATATGGGGCCCCTTTAGCTACCTAAACCCTGCCTACCTACCTATATGGCCCCTATAGCCCACCTAACCCCTGTCTACCTGTATGGCTCCCTTTAGCTACCTAAACCATGCCTGTCTACCTATTTAGCCCCCTATAGCTACCTAAACTCTACATGCCTACCTACATGGCCCCTATAGCCTATTTACCTACCTGTCTACCTATGTGGGCCTCACCTATAGCCTAGCTACCTGGGGCCTAAATACAGCCTACCTAGTGCCAATCTACCTAACTGTAGCCTACCTACCTAATTGAGACCTGCCTGACTACTGCCTACCTACCTAGGATCTACCTACCTGGTGCCTATGTACTACCTACCTCAAGTCTACTAACCAAACCCGACCAGGGCCTAAAAAACCCCTATATAATGAGGGTCTACCTGCTTATATGATTCGGTGTGGTACAGGCCATTGCTGTAACACGATCTCCAGAGGCAGGGGCGTCGCTAGGCAGTTTTATCCGGGGCTCGGGCCCCGAATAAAACCCCCTGTGCCCCGAACCTCCCGGGCTCCAGGCCGCTGCCATGGGCCTGGAGCACCGACTGGCCCTGCAGCTACATGTGCGTCCGCTGACGCACATACAACTGCGGGCTTCTGCGGAGCAGAGAGCGGCGCTCCCTGCCCCGCAGACAGTGTCGGACCGTCTCCGGGCCCGACACAGGGGGGCCCCGCGCCGGATCCTCTTAGCGCTGAGGACCCGGCGCGGCCCCGTGCTGCTCATCTGGCAGAGGCGCGATGTAATTACCTCATCACGCCGCTGCCTGTCCTCGGGCGCCAAAAGCGCTTCACAGGCTGTGCGCCCGAGGACTGTTTGGAGGAGCGTGGGCTGAAGAGGACAGAGTGTGCTCGCCGGGTATGCTAAGGTGAGTATTAATGTTGTTATTTTTATAGCGTTTACCTGCCTCGGTGCCCCTATATACTGCCTGTGTGGCCCCGTATATACTGCCTGTGTGGCCCCGTATATACTCCCTGTGGCCCCATATATACTGCCTGTGGCCCCCTATATACTGCCTGTGGCCCCCTATACCTGCCTGTGGCCCCCTATACAGCCTGGGGCCCCCATATACTGCCTGTGTGGCCCTATATACTGCCTGTGGCCCCCTATACCTGCCTGTGGCCCCATATACTGCCTTGGCCCCATATATTGTCTGTGGCCCCCTTTTACCTGCCTGTGGCCCATATACCTGCCTGTGGCCCCATATACTTGCATTGGCCCCATAATACTGCCTGTGGCCCCCATATACTGCCTGTGGCCCCCTATACCTGCCTGCGGACAATTATACTGCCTGTGGCCCATAACTGCCTGTGGTCCCCTATACCTGCCTGTGGCCCCCTATACCTGCCTGTGGCCCCATATACTGCCTGTGGCCCCCTAAAACCTTCCTGTGGCCCCCTATACTCCCCTGCGGCCCCATATACTGCCTGTGGCCCCCATACTGCCTGTGGCCTCCTAAAATTGCCTGTGGCCTCCTATACTGCCTGTGGCCCCCTATACCTGCCTGTGGCCCCCTATACCTACCTGTGGCCCCCTATACTGCCTGCGGCCCCATATACTGCCTGCGGCCCCATATACTGCCTGTGGACCCCTATACCTGCCTGTGGCCCCCTATACTGCCTGGGGGCCCCATATACTGCCTGTGGCCCCCTAAAACCTGCCTGTGTCCCCCTATACTGCCTGCGGCCCCATATACTGCCTGTGGCCCCTCTATACCTCCTGTGGCCCCCTATATCCCCTGGGGCCTCCTATATTGCCTGTGGCCTCCTATACTGCCTGTGGCCCCCTATACCTGCTGTGGCCCCTAAAACTGCTGTGGTCCCCTAACCTGCCTCAGTGCCCCTATATACTGCCTCAGTGCCCTATATTTACTCCCCTCAATGCCCCCATATACCTGCCTGTGGCCCCATATACCTGCCTCAGTGCCCCCATATACCTGCCTGGGGCCCCATATACCTGCCTGTGGCCCCCTATACCTACCTGTGGCCCCCTATCCCTGCCTGCGGCCCCATATACTGCCTGCAGCCCCATATACTGCCTGTGGTCCCCCATACCTGCCTGTGGCCCCCTATATCTACCTGTGGCCCCCTATACCTGCCTGCGGCCCCATTTACGGCCTGCGGCCCCATATACTGCCTGTGGTCCCCTATACCTGCCTCTGGCCCCCTATACCTGCCTGTGGCCCCATATACTGCCTGGGGCCCCCTATACCTTCCTGTGGCCCCCTATACTGCCTGCGGCCCCATATACTCCCTGTGGCCCCCTATACTGCCTGGGGCCTCCTAAAATTGGCCTTGTGGCCTCCTATACTGCCTGGGGGCCCCTTTACGTGCCTGGGGCCTCATATACTGCCTGTGGCCCCCTATACCTGCCTCAGTGCCCCTTTATACTGCCTCATGCCCCTATATATTTGCCTCAATGCCCCATATCCCGCCTGTGGCCCCATAAACATCCTCAGTGCCCCATATACCTGCCTGGGGGCCCCATATACCTGCCTTGGCCCCCAATACCTGCCGGTGGCCCCATATCTATATACCTGCTTGAGAGTGGCCCTATCTATTTTACCTGCCTGACATTGACCCTATATCTATATACCTGCTGACATTGACCCTATATCTATATACCTGCCTAATTGAGGGGACCTATACACCTCCTAACGAGGGGCCGTATATACCTATAAGTAAGATTTGCTGGAAATGTGAGGATTCTAAGATATTTGTGTCCAAATCTGCAGGACGAGTATTGGCCGGGAGATATCAGCATGAAGGTGTGACCGGAATGGAGAAGAAAAGGGAAAGTGAACGACGCTGATCAGAAATGATGTCTCCGGTGAGTCACTAAATGTAACAGCAGGTAATCACTTATATTCTGCAAAAGCGTCTACAAACAACTAGTGTCTACCACTATATGGTCCCGTATGGCGGGGGTATAATGTAATCAGAGCCTGTGTACAGCTGACGGTCACATAAGGGGATTGCGTTCGGTCAGGGTCTTTTCAGGATTATTTGGTCCTTTGTAGTAATAAATTTTGGGACTTGGTTTTGTAGGAGGGTTTTTTAAGTAACAATCATTTGTCCAGTAGATTTGCTCCATGTATAGGTGTATGTTTTGGTGACTGTTTTAGGGGGATTACACTGTCATACGGAGGTGAGGGGTTTTGAAAAAGTACATTTGTTTATTTTGGGGATTTTCATTTGTGCTGTGACTGCTGAGGGAGGTATATAGATATAGGTCACTCATGTGGGAAAATGCTGAAAATTAGTGGGCAGGAGCAGAAGGTTTTCTCTGTAAAAATACATCCGCAGTTCACAATGTGGCGTGAAAAATGTCGTGTGAACCCAGCCCTACTGAGCAAAACACAAAGGGCCCGGGCCCCGGATGTTTTAGGACCCTAGCAACGCCCCTGTCCAGAGGTGAATCCTCTGTTCCTCACCTCCCCTCTAGGAGACTGGGCCTCTAAGCTATGGCCTGTACCCACTCTCCCATCCCTGGGATGTTTTTCCAGAGGTGGGGGTCAGGGAGTGAGGTGCTGGAAAAGTGAGGATTCTAATATATTTGTGTCCAAATCTGCAGGGATGAGAGGTGGCCAGGAGAAGTCATCATCGTGGTTGGGACAGGATGCAGAACAAAAGAGAAAGTCAACGACTCGGTAGAGAAACGTCACCTGTGAGTCACAAGATGTAACTGCACTGTAATCACTTATATGTCTGCAGAGCCTGTGTACACTGATATCTACCACTATATGGTCACTGTATGGAGGTTACATACAGTTTGTGGGACACCTGTGTACTCTAGTATGTACCACAATATGGCAGTAATATTGATCTTTATTCATTAATAGTACAGGGGTATTAGTCACTATGTGGTGGTAATCTGTGGTCTTGTTCTGGCAGTATAATCCGGTCCATATGTAGTAACGTTATAGGTAATGTTAATATGGGTATAGTGGGATTTGTTTGGTTGCAGCATGATGGGGATATCTATGGTGAGGTGTTCACATCTTGTATTATCTAGTAACTGCATGACTTAAGAGGTACTGGTAAATGTTCATGGTCGGGGAAAAGGGTGGGGGTGGTGGGTGGGAGCCCATCCAAAAGTTTGCTTTGGGGCCAAGGCTTCCCTAGTTACGCCCCTGGGTGGGCCCCTATATGCCTGCCTACTGGTGGGCCTCAAATCTACCTACCTAACGGGGTCCCCTGATCTACCTACCTACTGGGGGTAGGTAGGTAGATTAGGGGACCTAATCTACCTACCTATTGGGATCCCCTAATGTACTTACCTAATTTCTGATGGCAGCCCTGTTTCACCTCTCACATCAATGGTACCATTTGTCCACTCACCACAGGAGCATGTGAACAGTTCACAAACTGCACAGTTTCAGAAATACACCGTTGTCCCCAAAGCCAATAATCATCCATTTTTGCAACTTTGTGAATGCAGACAGCCTATCATACACATTATATACCCACCAAGCCAGCTCTCCACACGTGACTTTCTACTAAGCTATATGCAGGAAAAAGAAAAAAGAGAGGGGGCGCACAATAGTGTTATACTGTAACAATGAGGATAAGTGATGGAAAGTGATGATATATTCTCACCCTTTGGTGTTGCGCTACTATTGTAGAGGCACAACACTCATAAGCGCTTACAGGGCAATTTATCCCGTAGCCCTTACTACGGCAGCCGTTGGTCTCTGGTGCTCCGTTCCGTTTGGACCGGTAGGAGAAGATTGCCAAGAGAAAAAGAAAAAACGGACCCGGCGCCGTGCAGTGGAAATAAAAAAAGCCCAGGTAAAGGGTTTATTAAAAAGGTTTTTATTCTTAAAATTGCTACGGAATTACCGATGCAAAATTAAAAACATGAAAAATAACTTAACGCGTTTCAGAAGTCTTCTGATGAAGGGCGGGTACACGCGCGAAACACGTTAAGTTTGTTTTCATGTTTTTAATTTTGCATCGGTAATTCCGTAGCAATTTTAAGAATAAAAACCTTTTTAATAAAGCCTTTAGCCTAGGCTTTTGTTATTTCCACTGCACGTGCGCCGGGTCCGTTTTTCTTTTTCCTCTTGGCAAGCTTTTCTACTAAGCTATGCACTGTTGACATTGAAAGTAGGGAGTGGCCAGTGTTGTGTGATTCAGCTGTGTAGTTTCCACAATGAAGGTACTTTCACATATATTCTTCTTCTCCTGACATTTGCAGCATTCACTTCTCAGCCTAGCAGGGTAGCAGCAACTTACCTTGTTTGCATTCCCCCTGCAGTCACTGCACTGTGTTATGTCCCAGTCCTTCCAGTCATGGCAGACCAGGGGCTCCCTGTACCTCTTATCTCAATAACTAACTAGTAACACTCTAATGACTAACTAGTGACAGTCAGTCTTTTCCTTCTTCTCACTGGTGATTTACCTTTTTCATCACCCTTCCACTATGTCTTTATCTTGACTAATTCTGTTAGTAGTTTCTCTCTGTAGGCCCATTGTACTGGGCTTGTCTGCCTCTGACCCAGAGCTGACTGGTGGTCAGTCAAATCCAACTGTAAACTTCCAACTAATCTATAACTCTCAAGTGACAACTAGACAACTAAAAAGGTCTGCAGACCTTTCCTCTACCCAGGATCCCATCCATGGCACTACCTGATTGAACGCAGAGTTATGGGTTAAACTTAAAGCACCAGTATCTTAAATGTGAAATTATAACATATACTGTTTATATGTGTTATATAAATGGAGCATAGTGAGGGGTTCCCTTGCTACATGGAGCATAGTGGGGGTTCCCTTGCTATGTGGAGCATAATGGGGGGTTCTCTTGCTACGTAGAGCATAGTGAGGGTTTCCCTTGCTACATGGAGCATATTAGGGGATTCCTTTGCTATGTGGGGCATAGTGGGGGGTTCCCTTGCTATGTGAAGCATAGTGGTGGGGTTCATTTGCTACGTGGAGCATAGTGGTGGTGGTGGTGGTTCCCTTGCTACGTGGTTCATAGTGAGAGGGTTCCCTTGCTACATGGAGCATAGTTGGGGTTTCCCTTGCTACGTGGTGCATAGTGTGTGGGGGGGGGGGGGGGTTTCCCTTGCTACGTGGATCATAGTGAGAGGGTTCCCTTGCTGCGTGGAGCATAGTGGGGTGTTCCCTTGCTACATGGGGCATAGTGGGGGGGGGGGGTTCCCTTGCTACGTGGAGCATAGTGGATGATTCCTTTGCTTGCTGTGACACTGTCATGAGGGCTATAAGCAGCCTCTACAAGGTCATATTCATTTATTGCCAGAATTTCATATGCAGTTGTCTCCCCCTAATGGTGCCTGTATATAGCCAGAATTATCTTATGTACAGTGTCAGAAAATATCAGAGCTGCCCTTAAAAGATATATTATAAAAGCAATCAGCCCAGAATTTTAGACCTAAAAACACAAAGGTGTATGCTAAATTTAATAAAGCAACATTTATTGGTGAACTCCATAGGGAATTGGCCCACTTTGACCTTTGATTGGGGCTCTATAAATATTGTGCAGCTTCCTTCTCCCCGCTATCTACTTCTGTTCACTTTGCAAAGGTTTTGCTCAAAGAAAATAGGGTTAATTGAAAATACTACATTTTTATGTATCAAAGGTTCGTCCATTGTGTTCCTGAAACAATATCTGGGACTATACAGTCTTTTCCAACCATTTTGGCTTACACAGAACAGATACAGCTAATTTCTACTGTCTAAAACAATTCCCTCAAACATAATCTCTCCGCCGTCCTTGAGAAACGCTCCGGTACACGTACTGCAATAAAAATCACTTTCACGTTACATGCCTCCATATTCCACTTGATGGAGCTATTTCGTCTTTTTCGCAGAGGTTACCTCGTTTGCAGGCTATGCTCCTGATATATATGTACATATACAGTTCAGTGTAACCATCTCCAATTCATTACTGGGAAATCAATGTATCACTGTTTAATGTCTCCTCTCTCATCATTTAATCATGTGCAGGATCACAGACTTATTTATGTACAAATGAATCCCCATGGTTGCATCTTCTTAGCAGTTTTTCCTTCCTAATATAAACCGGACAGTTGTATTATATTTTATTTATCAGAGTGCAGGGTGCAAATGGCTCCTTCATTGCATAAAAATAAGTTCAGTAATAAATGATGAAATCTGTTGGTGTTTTATAAGGGAATGCTGAATACGCTTGATTTACAATTGTATTAATCTGTGCTGGAATCTGCAGTATTTTCCTGCTCTCACTTTTAGGCCCCGTTCACACGGCTTATTTGTCCGCGGATTGGCGCCGTACTCCACGCCGGATTTGCGCTGCAGTACGGCGCCAATCCGTCGGAGTAATTACGGTAATTCACTGCTCTCATAGAGAACAGTGGATTCCGTCGCTCCTCCCCGCTCGGCAAATCCGCCGTGGGGGAGAAAGTGACATGCACATTATTTACGGCGCGGACGCGCCGTAGATAATGCATTTTCTATGGGGCCGGCGGGCCGCGCCCCCGCACCCGCCCCTTATTCATGACGGAATTGCGAGCGCAATCCGGCTCGCAAATCCGGCGTGAATAAGCTGTGTGAACGGGGCCTTAGACTTTATATATACTGTATATCGGGTCATTTGGCCTTTTTCTACAGAATGACTCTCATTTGGGTTATGGTAGCTGCACAGTTTCTGGTCAGTAGTGGAGAAAAACATTCAAAAAGGACCACAGTGCACTGATAAAATAACGTGACCCCTTCATCAATAAGGTGTACCAAACTACAGCTGATTAGTATGTGACGGCATATCGTAACAAGGTAAAGCATTAAAGTCAACATAGCTGTGCCAACAGTTCATTAGAGGAATTAGGTTGGATTACACCCTGGAACACCGTTAAACTTTGTAAAAATACTGTAACCATACTGTGCATAATTGTAAGGTTCACAATTAATGTTGCTCAAATCTATCTCTGCTCAGTTTGCCACTAATGCGACAGAAATTGTGAAAACATGTGGTTTTTGAGGCATCCTGATTCCCAATTTTTTTACCCAACCCTAAAACTACCCTTAATCAATGGTGGTAGCAGTGATGCATTGTCATTCAGCCAACAATTATGTGGCCAATGTATGCCACAACTGTTTGGCATCATAGATTTTGAGTAGTTGTGTGCTTTGTATTAGAGTCAAATTCAACCCAAATCCAAGCACTTTAGTTTGGGTTGGCCTAAATTGATTTTTTGTCAAAAATTTCTAAACAAAAACAACTGCTACCATAATCCTAATACAACAAAGTCCACGGTCGGTGGTCAGTGCACATGAGTTTTTACGAGGATTTTCACTTATTCAGCTATACAGCTATATTTTTGTGTACCATAATCCTAAACCTAAAGTTAAGGTTAACGTCAGGCTATGTTCACATGGCGTATTGCGACGCATACTAGTGCGAGTCACAATGCGCCTGATGTTTTAGAAGTAAGTGCTGGCCAGCGCATATTTGGTGATCCGAAGCGGCACGGAGCGAGTAAAAGGAGAGGGATGATGGTGGCAGTGGCAGCCGCCTGTGCCTGCTCCTCCTTTTCATGGTGGCAACACACTTTGCTGCCCATTCCTCTCGTGCTCCTCTGGGTCCTGGCACCAGTGAAGAGGTGGTCTGCACTGTGGATGATGGTGGTATTTGTTTTCCCCCGGGGCACACTCTGGTGATGGTCTCTCCCTGAACTGCCAGCGGTAGGTGGTGTGTGAGGTGCCATTGATGTGTATCTTTCCAAAAATATGCCAGCGGAGGCCTCCTTTATTTCCCGTAGCTAGATGACATTTACAGATAGAAGTGGATTACCATCTCAAGTACACCTTTTCTCATCCAGTCAAGGCCACACAGGAACCAATGCAGAGAAGTGTTACTCCAAAACTAAGTCTCATTGCATAAACGCCTGGGTGAAATCCCATCTTAACTCTCCGAATCCACTCCCATGTGGCCACGGATTAAAGGGTTTAAGGGTTTGCCCCTGAACCCAGTGGCAGCACAGCTTATGTCAGGTTGGCATGATGGATTGCACCTCTGACAGCTTTCAGATGATGATGATGATAACCCAGATTATTGGAAAGACGAATGGGGATACAGACTCCAAGAAGGGAAAAGGGGGAGGAAGGGGGCTAGAGGGAAACCCCAGTTGAGAGACTAGCTCCACTTTTGTAGAGAGAGACCCTGAACAAACAATTTACCTGACTTAAATAACCTGCTACTCTATAGCCACCATTGTGTTGTCATGGTGATTCCCGCATTAGCTTCTGAGTGACTTCAGCTGGTTACAATTCTGCAAGGGAGTATGACTATACAAATTATACAGACATGAAAATATCAGTGCAATTACCAGTAAACATTATTAAACAGTTATAGACCTTTAGTAGTGTATTGAACCACCACTCCTGTACACTACACAAAAAGCTCTGGCCCAGCCCCATTCACTTTAATTTTCTGACATGTCACTTCTTTCTACGTGCCGGGGAAAATGGCTGGTAATCATAGTTCTCAATGAGTTGTAGGGCATGATTCGGGTCTATTGCTGCACAGTGTGAACATATCCTTATAGGTCTTTAATTGGTATGCAGAGCCCCCAGTCCCGTGGTGCTCCCACATTGATGCCATGTCACATCCGATGTTGCTTGCAGTATAATGTCACATTAGGCTACCCTAGCATAAATTGAATTCGAAATTATGTCAGAGCATAAATTGAATTGAACCAGAGGTGACGGGGACCAGAAGCAATGCGGACAACAGGGACAACAGGGATCAATCATAACCCAAGACCGTTAAAAAACCATAACCCTTAATGGTTACAGTCAATATATGTATAAATATATATATATATATATTTATATTATATATATATATATATATATATATATATATATATATAATATATATATATATATATATATATATATATTATATATTGTGGAAAAAAATGACTACAGCTCTGGAAAAAATTAAGAGACCACTGCAAAATTTTCAGTTTCACTGATTTTTCTCTTCAATGGTAAATTTTTGGAGAAAGATGCACATTGTTATTTTATTATATAAACTACTGACAACATGTCTCCAAAATTCAAAGCAAACAATTTTGGGCGACATGTATGATCGGGCTTTACACCTGTTTTCAGGCGTATTCTGCGCCTCACCGGCCCAAATCCGCTGTCGGACGCAGGGATGCGTTGTTAGGCACAGCTTTCGCCGGAAAACTGGCGGAAAGGTGCGCCCCGACGTGGCGAGCTTCATACATGTCGCCCTCTGTATTTATTTGCAGTAAATGAGAAATCTTTAACATAATAAAAAAGAAGCAGTGCTGTCAGACCTCAAATAATGTAACAGGAAACAAGTTCATGTTTATTTAGAAACAAAAAGACTAATGTTTTAAGTCACAAAGAGTTTAGAAATCAATATTTGGTGGAATAACTATGATTTTTTCATTTAAATTCCTTTTGGCCTATTACTAACACTTGTTTTGCCATTTAGCTTGTCCTATTGCAAGAGGATTGTGAAGACCACAGCAGTGTTTTTTTTATACTTTCCTTCATTAAATAAGATTTGGTTCAGGTGATCACCTAATCAGAAGCACATTAAGTAGAAAGAGGAGGACTTTAGTTGGAATTCAACTGACACTGGAATGGAATGGCTGTCAGACATGTAGAGATGTTGTTTTTTAGAAAACTGTGCAGTGGTCTCTTAATTTTTCCAGAGCTGCATGTATATATATATATATATATATATATATAAATAATATATATATACATATACGTATATATATATATTATATATATATATATATATATATATATATATATACAAGCATTTATATATATATATATGTATATTATATATACAGTATATATACATAACAATTTAATATATTTATATTATTTCAATAATTAATTAACAATAAAACAATGATTCACTAATAATTATTTATATAATACATATATATATATATATAATAACATATAATATATATATATATATATAAATATATACACAGCATGTGTATACATACATATATGTATATACAGTATATATACATACAAACATTTAATTATTTTTTTTTTTTCAAAAATTCAATTCAGCCAACCAATCACAAAGCACATGCATTCACGTCAAAATTGACTTTGACCCAAAACTGAAGTGCAACACTGCTCAAAAGCTACGGTGCCAAATCATTGTGGCATACACTGGCCAAATAACGGTTGCCTGAATACCAATGCAGCACTGCCACCCCGATATACTGCAGAAATAATTAACTATATAGTTCTTAAGCAGCCACTATGCCACACAATGCAAGCAGACACCATCATACACGGACCATATAACATCTCCATATAAATATATATTAAACACTTCAAAGGCCGTCCCGGTGAGAACTCATATAAATCACTGTGTAAACCTGTTACCATCATCTCCTCTCCATCCTCTGGTTGCTGGGTTCTGGAAAAAGCTAAGCTATAGCCATCATTTGCTGTATAATTTCTATAGAGCTTTGATTCTCAAAAGGTCCCCCATGTCTCATAGCAATGCATGGTCCCTGCTCTCCCCTCTCTCTGTGACTCTTAGGTAAATAATTCAGATTTATGGAATGTCTACTCTATGGAATGAAAACCTAGAAATATGTTGCCGACATTTAGAACAGTTTTTGGGAAAAATATAGAACTGATAAAATTCCGCAACGGATGACATACAACATTTTAGCTATAAAGTGATAAGAGAATTAGACGTGGTCTCCGCATGTGACCATAATATTGTCACATTTGTACTGTAGAGTAGAAGGAAATTGTGCAAATTGTGTCGCAAATCTACATCTGTTCACTGATGGGTTTATTCCTGAGTGAGATGTTTATGGGGAAGAGAAATGATGAATAGAATTTTGCTAGCAGCTACTGATGAAATCTTTAGGAATAACTTCTTCAATTAATTACCCCTATACGTATGCATGTTTTCCTCAGCCCAATAGGGGAATAAGACACTGAAGGACACGTTTGGCAGCGGTTTATCTCCTTTAGAAACAAAAGATCTGCATGTTCAAATAATACTACCTGACCGCTCCTTCCCCCATTATCTGCCATTGACTAAAAGTTATCAGGTCACCATCCGTGCTGGGACGATGACATTTGTGGTTAGTTTGCACCCTCTCCCCCCCCCCCCTCCCCCACATTCTTCTGAAAGCTTAAGGCATAGAGGTGGTGCCCCAGTGCACTGCAGGGAAGAGAGGGAGGAGCAACGATGATCTTCCTCCTTTCCTTAGCCAAGCACTGACTGTACTGAAGAGTACAGGCTGCTTGTCAGGACAGGTAAGTTTATTTCCTGGTGTGGTGGTGGAAGAGAGTGATGGGGAAAGCAGTTGGTGGGAGGAGAGTGGGTGGAAGGGTGGTATATGTAGGAAGGATAAATTGGGGGAGGGAAGTGTAAGTGGGAGGGTTTAAGGTGTGACAGGTGGGGGGGGGGGTTTGGGATTAGGTGAAAAGTGGGGGTTGCGCACCTTCCAACCACCCCAGATCCTGTGGGACAGTCGCGGATTCCATCTGTGGTCCCAAGTGGCTGAAGGTATGTCCCAGGAATCCAGGACACATATCCTGGATCCCTGAGACTTCCCTGCCTTTTTAGCCCAATATCCATGGAATTTCCCATCCTAACAGTATCAGACTATAACTGCTGGTTTTACCTTTGCTGGTTATTAAAAAAAGGGGGGGGGGTGGGAAGCTATGTCATTTTTTTCACATTATTTGTTTTCTTTAAGCAAATGATAAAAATAAAATATCATCGGGTCCCCCTTTTGTCCTAACCATCCTAGGTAAGACCAGCAGCTGCAGGCTGATGCTATCAAGACGGGAAATTCCAAGGATATTGGTCCCTTCCCACCGTAAAAATATCAGGCTGCAGCAATCCCAAAAGTTGACAATCTCATTAGAGGATCTGCTTCTAACAGTAACATGACTCTTCCCAGTACTACCCCTTGTGCATTGGGCTTTGGGGTAATAGTGGTGTGGGGGGTTAGTGTCTGCCTAGGGTGACAAGAAACACAGCTGGCTGACACCAAACACCATCAATAGTAATGGAGAGACATCTGTCAGAAAGCATGTTGTAAAACCCCCCACAGATACAACAGAATAAAACCCACTTTATTTAAATAAACACTTGCAGACAACATCCCTTGTTGACTGTTTTATTAAAGAAATAGATCTAAAGCTGGTAAGACATAGTCCAACAAATCCAAAGTAGTTTAAAGGATTGTGAAATTCTCAATAAGTTTGATGTGCTACATGACCCTCTTCCCATTGTAAAAAATAAAGTTGGATCCAAAATGGCCAACTTTAAAATGGCCGCCATGGTCAACAACTATCTTGAAAAGTTTTCCCCCTCCCATATACTAATGTGCCACAAACAGGAAGTTGATATCACCAACCATTCCCATTTTATTTAGGTGCATCCATATAAATGGCCCAACCTGTATATATTTTTGCATATGCAATATGTTATTTTATATGAATACATTCTAATAGATCTTATTAACTGCACTGTTGGTTTGATGTAATTGCTTTTTTCCCTATTCCACCTAGCTGGGGAGGGTGCAAAGGCAGCGTGTATCAGATTAGGGCCAGGGATTAAAATTTTTCTGGAGGCACTCAAATGCCTTGTCCTGGCCTTGGTCACCATACACATTTTACAGTGATGTGAAAAAGTATTTGCCTCCTTCCTGATTTGTTAATCTTTTGGATGTTTGTCGCACTTAAATATTTCAGATCATCAAAATGATTTAACCCCTTAACGACCCTGGGCGTATGAGTACGTCCCAGGGCCGCTAAGAGGCTTTGCAGGGGGATCGCTCCGCGACCCCCCCGCACAGCCGCCGGGTGTTAGCGGCTAATCGCCGCTAACACCCGGCCGTTACAGTGCGAATGGGCAGCGTCGCCCGCCCGCGCTGTTTAACCCATCAGACACCGCGGCAAAGATGGCCGCGGCGTCTGAATGAATGGCGATCGGTGCCCCGCACCGATCTTGAGGGTGATCGGCACCGTCGCAGCCTAGCTGCAACGATCCGACCACCGGACATGGAAGTGGGGAGCCTTGGGAAGGCTCCTGTCACTTCCATGTCCTGGTTTGCCCCACTTCCGTCCGGAGACAGGAAGTGGGGAAACCGCCATCTTGGTACACTCTAATGCATTGCATAGGCAATGCATTAGACTGTATTGACAATTGCGCCACCCAGTGATCAAGTACCATAAAAAAGTAAAGTTTTACAGTACAAAAAAAAGTATTAAAAGTTCAAATCACCCCCATTTCACCATTTTACAAATAAAAACAATAAAATTATAAATAAGTTACACATATTTGGTATCGACGCTTCCGAAAAATTCCGTCCTATAAATATATACCATCATTTATCCAGTGCGCTCAACATCGTAGAAGAAAAAAAATTCCAAACGCCAAAATTGCGTTTTTTGATCATTTTATGTCACTTAAAAAATGGAATAAAAGTGATCAAAAAAGTTGCATCCATTCCAAACTGCTAGTGATAAAAAGTACACTTCAGCCCGCAAAAAATGCACCCTCACTGATGTCCGTAGGTGTTAGTACAAAAAAGTTATTGGTCGCACAAACTGGCGCCATGGCGCAAATTTAAAAGATAGAAAAAGTTTGGCATCTTTTTACGGTGCCAAAACATAACGGAAACCATACATGTTTGGTATTGACAGATGCGTATCAACCTTTAGAATACAGAAAACACATTGCATTGACCGAAGATTGAATGCATTAAAAGCAAAACCCCCGCAAACATGGCGGAAATACGTTTTTTTCACAATTTGTCCCACTTGGAATTTTTTTGCGGTTTTCCTGTATATTCTATAGTATAGTGAATAACACCATTAGAAAGTACATCTTGTCCCGCAAAATAAAAGCCCTCATGTGTCTATATAGGTGGAAAAATAAAAAGGTTATGGCTCTGGAAAGGCGAGGAGGGAAAAACGAACGTGTCAACTAAAAAAAAACGCCGGATCCTTAAGGGGTTAAATATTACACAAACAACAGAAAAAGTAAACACAAAATGCAGTTTTTCAATGAAGGTCTTTGTTATTAATGGAAAAAGTAATCAAAACCTATAGGGGCCTGTGTGAAAAAGTAATTGCCCCTAAACCTAATAACTGGTTGGACCACCCTTAGCAGTAACAACTGCAATCAAGCATTTGTAATAACTGAAAATGAGTCTTTTACAACACTCTGGGGGAATTGTGTGCCTCTCATCTTTGCTGAATTGTTGTAATTCACCCCCATTGAAGGGTTTTCGAGCATGAACCACTTTTTTAAAGTCATGCCACAGCATCTCAATCGTCTTGGGGATTACGTCTTGGTGATCATCAAGATGTTTAGCAAAACTGAGACAAGTCTTTATGTTCTTTTTGCTCAGCATTGGTTTTGGTCTTGGAACTCTGCCAGACAGGCCATTTTTACACAGTCGCTTTCTTATGGTGGAGCCGTGAACACTGGTCTTAACTGAGGCAAGAGAGGCCTGCAGTTCTTTGGATGTTGTTGTGGAGGGTTTTGTGACCTCTTGGATGAGTTGTCGCTGCGCTCTTGGGGTAATTTTGGCTGGCCGGCCACTTTTGGGAAGGTTCACCACAGTTCCATGTTTTATCCATTTATGAATAATGGATCTCACTGTGGTACTCCTGAGTCACAAAGCTTTAGAGATTTCTTTATAACCTTTTCCAGACTGATAGAACTCAATTACTTGTTTCTCATTTGTTCTTGAATTTCTTTGGATCTCCCCATGATGTCTAACTTCTGAGAATCTTTTGGTCTGCTTCACTTTGTCAGGCAGGTCCTATTTAAGTGCATCCTTGCTTGACAACAGATGTGGCAGTAACCAAGCTTGGGTCAGGCCAGTTAATGTGTTAATTATGTTTTAATGGGCAGGACGGACAATTAGTTTTTCACACAGGGCCCTGTAGATTTTGATTACTTTTTCCCTTAAAAACTGCATTTTGCGTTTACTAGTGTTATGTTTGTCTAATATTTAAATTTATTCAGTGATCTGAAACATTTAAGTGTGACAAACATCCAAAAGATTAAGAAATCAGGAAGGAGGCAAATAATTTTTCACACCACTTTATTTGGTCCCACTGAAATCGGTGGGTTTGGTTTATATTTACCTAATGTGTATGGCCAGTTTTAAGTTTCCATTTCTTCCATTATTTTCAGTCAGGAGGTGCATAAACGGCCAATCGTTTGGAACCAAATCATTCTCAGGATTGTGGAGTCCTATCTGTCTGACCCTCACATGTATCCTGTGATCTAGATTTTACCTAATGACTACTTTCACTACATCATTAGTAACTTAGTAAAGGCCATGAAAAGTTAAACTTAATTTTTTTTTTTTTTTTTATATCAGTTTAACATTTTATATTTTAAGAGTATACATAAATAAGCTCTAAGGACAAGAGCTTTCACTCTGGTGCTATCTATCAGAGATAGCTTCATTACAAACCATATGGGACCCATTAAGCAACCTTGAAACATGACTAAGGATTTAAACCAAGCCAGAATCTCCTCTTTAATGAAGACTCACCCATCTGCAGTCAGCTATCTAGTGTGTTTGCCCCTTATCAGTGCAGAGCAGCGTTTTGAGCACCATAAAACTGTTGTAGGACTCATAGGCCATACAATGCTTCCTGGGAAAACAGAACACGTAAATAAGGAAATGTATTGTGTCTAGTTTGCACTGATGAAGGGTAAACAATCCAAAACAACTGTCTCCAGATAGGAAGATTGATGCAGAAGAGTTTCTGGCTTGGCTATAATCCCCTGTCATGTTTCAAGGCTCTTTAATGGGTTGGGTTAGACAGCTCTTCTCTTTTAGGGCTTATTTACATCTCATTTAATCCCAGAGACCATTGCATGGCCAAAAAGTCTCCATACACCTTTTTGGTGCTCTCCTCAAGAAGTTAGTTTAAACCCCCCTATAGATTTAAAAAAAAAAAAGATAACCTGTAAGACTATAGAAAACACAGATTTTGCTGAAAATCTGTTTTACAGTTTTGGTTTGACCAGCGTTAATAGTCAGTTTATGGGAGGTTACCATAGATCATATCAAATGTTGCACCTCATACGGGAATAGGTTTTACAGTGGGTACGGAAAGCATTCAAACCCCTTTACATTTTTCACTCTTTTTTTCATTGCAGCCATTTGGTAAGATCAAAAAAGTTAATTTTTTTGCTCATCAATTTACACTCTGCACTCCGTCTTGAAAGAAAAGAAACAGATATGTAGATATTTTTGCAAATTTATTAAACAAGAAAAACTGAAATATCACATGGTTATAAGTATTCTGATCCTTTTCTGTGACATTCATATTAAACTTACATGCTGTCCATTTCCTTCTGATCCTTCTTGAGATGGTTCTACTTCTTCATTGGAGTCCAGCTGTGTTTAATTAAACTGATTTGACTTGATTAGGAAAGGCTCACACCTGTCTACTGTATATAAGACCTCACAGCGCATGTCAGAGCACATGAGAATCATGAGGTCTAAGGAACTGCCCAAGGAGCTCAGAGACAGAACTGTGGCAAGGCAAAGATCTGGCCAAGGTTACAAAAGAATTTCTGCAGCACTCAAGGTTCCTAAGAGCACAGTGGCCTCCATAATCCTAAAATGGAAGAAGTTTGGGACGACCACAACTCTTCCTCCACCTGGCCGTCCAGCCAACTAAGCAATCGTGGGAGAAGAGCCTTGGTGAGAGAGGTAAAGCAGAACCCCAAGATCACTTTGGCTGAGCTCCAGAGATGCAGAAGGTAGATGGGAGAAAGTTCCACAAAGTATTCTATCAATGCAGTCCTGAATCAAATGATAATCATTTAAACAATTCAATTCAACATATATATAAAATATATGTTAAGAGGCCTAAGTCAGGTTGCTAAAAATTGGTACTTTTGTGACAGCAGATTTTCCCACATGGTGACCAGATCCTTTTGATTTCTCTCTGATTTGATTATGATGACAAATAGACACATAAAGGACTTTTTCTGAAAACTCTCCATAAATTCTTTATGATTCATGTATAATATTCATTTATTTAGCACAGAGATTGCCATCATTCACATTTCCTAATAACTATGTACAATTTGGAAAAACAGTTTGGACAACCTTCTTTCAAATCACATCACAATCTGGTCAAGGTAACTAGAACTATGGGATCCCAACTCTTGGCTATTATTACTAAAAAAAAAAAGGTACCGTATATACTCGAGTATAAGCCGAGTTTTTCAGCACAAAAAAATGTGCTGAAAAATCTCCCCTCGGCTTATACTCGAGTCACTGTCAGCGCTCAGGCGCAGCGATGGCCCGAGTGCTGACAGGGACGCTTCAGCTATATGCGGCTCCTCAGGGAGCGCATATAACTGAAGGCCGAGTGAGCGCACAGTGTCCAGGCACTGCGCTGGCCCGGGCACTGTCCGCGATCCCTTCACCTACATGCGACTCCTCCGTAGCGCATACAGAAGAAGATACTACCGCAGAGCAGAGAGCGAGCGAGCGCTCCGTGCTCCGCAGTGGACTCCGGGCAGTCGCAGACTGCCGGCTGTCGGGAGTTTCCAGCACAGGCAGCGTGTGTCATCACGCTGCGTGCGCGGCCTGATGACGTCACCCGCCTGTGCCGAGAAGATGGAGGAGCGTGTGCGGGAGATGGACAGCGAGGAGGCGGAGCGGCGAGGGAGACGGAGCAACGGGGAGTCAGGTAAGTGATTTTTTTTTAATTTTTTTAAACTGCCTATACCTGCCTACAGCTGTCTATACCTGCCTACAGCTGCCTATACCTGCCCTCAGCTGCCATATACCTGCCTACAGCTGCCTATACCTGCCTACACGCCTGTACCTCTATACTGCCTACAGCTGTCTATACTCATGCCCTATACTGCCTACAGCTGCCTATATACTGCCTACAGCCGGCCTCTATTACTGCTTACCAAGCCTTCCTATTACCGGCTCCATACTTATACCTGCCTACAGCCGGCCCTATACCTGCGTATGGGGCCATATACCTGCCTATTACCTGCGTATGGGGCCATATACCTGCCTATAATCTGCTTATGGGGGACATATACCTGCCTATACTGCATATGGGGGCCATATATCTGCCTATAATTGCCTATGGGGGACATTAAACTGCCTATGTAATTTTATTGGTATCCATTTTTATTTTTAAAATTTACCAGTAGCCGTTGCATATTTTACCCTAGGCTTATACTCGAGTCAATAAGTTTTCCCGTTTTTTTGGGGCAAAAGTAGGTACCTCGGCTTATACTCGGGTCGGCTTATACTCGAGTATATACGGTGATTTATTAGGCCTAAAACAAGAAAATAAATTTTTTTTAACCCTAAAAGCAGCACCCCTCTTGTGCATCAGTTGTATCTGGTATTGTAGCTCAAACTTATTCATCTGATACTAAAATATCAGACAAAGATCATGAACTACAGTGATGCTGTCCTTGAAAAAATAATATAAAAAGATCCTTCTAATTACTCTCAGACATCACAGAAGGCCTTCACACATACAGTACCTACTTTTCTTTATTTTTTTGCCACAAATTTTGTGTTTTTACTTATGTTTCTGTGCCTTTTTTATTTATGCACTTTCACAGAGCCACAGACAGCTTCAGGCTCTCACTTCCTGTTCAGGTTGTGGGTGGTTCTATAGCAGTGACTGACATATCAGCTTTGCTATTCCTAGCTGAGCCTATTAGAGGGACACTAGTGATGGAAGGGTATGACAGGGTCTTAGCTGTAGTGCACAGGGCTACAGAACTCTAAAGGGTTAAAGTGTGTTAGTAAGTAAACTGCTGATAAGACACTGGAAGAGCAGAGGAAGGTAGTCTGTGACTTAACCCCTTTACGACTGTTCACCAACTATAGACAGAAGGCAGTGCAGGTTGTCTTTCTGCAGTGACTTCTAGAGACGTCAGATCCCCACACGGCTGCATGACTGGATCACATAGACCCAGCCATGCAGCGATCACGGCCACCTTCTGATCCTGGCTGTTCAGCCTCCTGGAGGCCGTGCTGCAGGCAGTGCAATGTTATGATGTCATCGCGCCGCCTGCTCCAAATCCCGCACTAGGCCGTAAGCCTATGCATAGGCTTACAGTCTAGTAGACGCCGGAAGTAGCGTCCCAGAGCGGGCGGCATGATGACGTCACGCCGCCTGCTCCGCACCAAGAGACGAAGAGAGAAGAGGGAGGAATGGAGACAGGTATTTTTTTTTTAATATGAGTTTCTCTACCTGGCTAATACTAAGGCAGCCCTACCTGGCTTATACTAGGAGCAACTCTACCTGGCTAATACTAGGGCAGCCCTACCTGGCTAATACTAGGAGCAACTCTACCTGGCTAATACTAGGGCAGCCCTACCTGGCTAATACTAGGGGCACCTCTACCTGGCTAATTACTAGGGGCACCTCTACCTGGCTAATTAAGAGGGGCACCTCTACCTGGCTAATTACTGGGGCAGCCCTACCTGGCTAATTACTGGGGCAGCCCTACCTGGCTAATTACTAGGGCGGCCCTACCTGGCTAATTAAGAGTGGCACCTCTACCTGGCTAATTAAGAGGGGCACCTCTACCTGGCTAATTACGGGGGGCAGCCCTATCTACCTGGCTAATTAATGGGGTCAGCCCTATCTATTCAAATACTGGGAGCGGCGCAACCTGGGTAATTACTGCGGGCAACCCTAGCTACCTGACTAATTACTGGGGCAGCCATAGCTACCTGGCTAATTACTGGGGGCAGCCCTGTCTACCTACCTAAATAATGGGGAGGCCCTGTTTACCTAAATAACTACTGGGAGCCTATGTAACTACCTTCCTAATGGGGGCCCTATACACATATCAACTGTAGGGGGGCATATGTACCTACCCCATGAGGAGACCATATATACCTACCCACTAAGAGGATTTATGTAGGTAGCTATTAGGGGACTACGTATATACCTCCCCACATTCTGTGATGTCTTTATACTTATCTTTCTACTGAGGGGGCCTATATACCCACAGAGGGCCTCCTAATTTGGGATTATACACCTCTTTACTTACTGAATGAATCTGTACACTTACTGAGGGGGCCTATTTACCTATCTTCGGAGAGTACCTATATATCTGCCTCCTTTGGGAGGTCTATATACTGAACTGCCTACTGGGGCGGGGAGGGGGGGCTTGTATACCTATCTAATAGGGGTCTACCTATTTACATGACACTTATCTAACTTTTTTAATTTATAATTTTAGGATCTAACATACGCTGTTTGGGGTACAATTACTTTTTAGGCCACAAAAGTGGGCACTCTTAGTATTTGGGACTCTAATAATGGGGAGTTTGTACATAGTTGGGAACTGATAGGGAAGTGCTGGAAAAGAAAATAAAGAAAAGATGTTTTGTGGTAAATTCTACAGGGACAAGTAGCGGCCAGGAAAAGAAGACATTACATTCAGTACAGGACGGAGAAGAAAAGAGAAGAGATCATGGGGTTTTGGGAGAGATGGAGAAGAAGAGATGACGTCTCCTGTGAGTCCCTAATATCAGGGGTTATTTTACTTCTGTGTTGAATCAGTGCTATATTCATGTGATGGTGACCTGACTACTGGTGATGTGATTGGTGGGGTTATCTTGGTGCTTGTATAGTGGCAGCGCAAGCTTTTCCCCGATGTAAAGCAAATGCACACATGATTGGGGGTTTGTCTGCACCACTTTTTCGTTCTTGCTTGTGTTTAGGGGGCTTTCACACGGAGAGGCTTTTGGTGCGTTTTTTTATACGTGTTTTGTGCAGAAAGTGGCTTTGTGCCAGGGCTACTTTTTATTCCCAGTCCGGGCCTGGCATTTACTGACTTTACTGTCTCCTAATGGCCTGCAATGAGGAGCTACTGAGGACACCAGGTCTTTAGCTATAGCGACCAGAACTAGCAGCCTATCGTGAAAGATGAGACAGGTCTGTAGCTATAGTGACCTCAGGAGCTGATGCAGCCTGTTCAAGAGGGGAAAATCAGGAAAAAGGTAGGAAACTGTTAATGGACACATATTGCAAAGTGACTTGTTTTTGCAAGATCTTTAATATAAAAGGCAATCCTTGTAGTGAGACAACCTCTTTACTCTAAGATCAGCAGCAGAATGCAGACCCTGGGTAGGGTGTTATAGAGATAAGGGAGGAGATGTAGTATTATATAGCAATTAGGTTTTATTTATAGAAAAACACAAATATTCTATCAATGACAATCCCTGTCCATACATCCTATTAAGGCATATTGTTGTCCCACGCGGATTTCCATGTGCAAGAGACCATCTTATTGTAATGGACACTGGTGATCGTGTAACTACACTTGTTATGTCTTTTTATCTTCTGGTTAATAGAGGAAGGTGTTGTATTTCCCAAAATTGACTAGTGTATTTTAAAAGGGATTTTATAATGCAGCTACAACACTGTAGATGTTATGACCTCAAAAGGCACAACTTAAATGTTGATCCAGTCAATATCATTTAGATGTACCCCAATTATCCTGCAAAAAATGAACTTTTCTACAATACAGAGCATTAATAAGATCCATAAACCATCAACTTTCATCCAAACACATAGTCAAACATAGAAATGAAGGTTAATCAAGACTTCTGCTCTCTTTTTATGACACTGATAAGAACAAAACATCATTTGCATACTAAATGATCTAAATTAAGTCACTTGATTATAACGGTGCCATGCATTCATAATTCAGCCAGCATTATATAAGTGGAACCAACAGAGTATGTAAGTTCACACAGGTGAAATAGATAATTTTCTGCAATATGGCAAGTTCTCAGGGTGACATTTGGTGAAAGTTTTTTAAGAAATATATCACATTTTCATCAAAGCAAAGCTTGACAGAGTAGATTTATAGATGAAAGAGCCTATTAAATTGAACTGTACATCACCGCCGTCTACCACATCGACTGGCTCGTTTGCTAATATTAACCAAGTGTCCTTTTTGTCATTTTTCCTTCAGGTTGTATCGGGCATGGATGGTTTGTTTGGACAGACATCTGTATTCATCACTTCTGATCAGTTTATTGTATATATTATACATAGGCTCTGGTGTCAGGACAGCATGAACAACACAATATGGGCAAGGTTTCTACTGGAGCTAATGTAATCAGCTAAGACAAAAACAGTACCGTATTTTTCGGACTATAAGACGCACCGGACTATAAGACGCCCCTAGGTTTTAGAGGGGGGAAAATAGAAAAAAAATGTAAGCAAAAAAGTGAGAGCTGAAGTGTAGTTTTTATTGGTACCATTTTGGGATAGATCTTGATTACTTTTTATTCCAATCTTTTCGGGATATGAAATTATCAAAAAAACACAATTTTGGCATTTGGAATTTTTTTTCTTCTACGGTGTTCGAGGTATGGGATAAATAATGTTATATTTTAATAGACTGAACTCTTATGGACGTGGCAACACCAAATATGTGTAACTTTTTTATTTGTAAAAAGGCAAAAGGGGGTGATTTTAAACTTTTAAGATTTATTTTTTACTTTTTTTTTTATTTCACTTTACTTTTTTTTTACTTTGTCCCCCCAGGGGACTTGACCACCAACTCTTCCTTGTCCTATATACTGTTGTACTGTTCTACATAGGGCTTTCATTCATTACCTATTTCACCCTGCCATAGGCTTCCTGCTGCCATGGCAACTGATCGCCCCTCTGCAATGACGTTATGGGGGGCTATCAGAGGGAGGAGCTAGACGCTGCGGCATCTATGGTGTTAAGAGCAGGGATGAAGGCCGGCTGGGCGCAGCTGCATCCCTGCATCCTGAATTTTTATTTGAACTCGACAACTCCTTAAAATCTAGACAAACTGTTTAACTTTGTATTGATTTTGGTCATTTTATGTTTTATTCTCTATACTGTACACATCCAAAGTATACACAACAGTTTTGCTGATTGCTACAGTACTTATAATCTGCCTGCTCTCCAGCTGGGTAACCTAACTGCCTGGCTATAGGGTTAGGGACTGAAGCTACAGTGAAAGATATCGACTAAGGTGCCATTATTTAAACATCAATTTTGTTCCACATACAACCATTTTGCATCCAGCAGTAACATCTATCTTGTGTTCTTTTGTATTTGCTTTAAAAGACCTTTGATATAAAGTAAACGTACTTTTGCTATGAGGCGATGAAATGAATCATGACATTGTACTTTCTAAGTTCGGTTCCTTAATCTTCAGTATATTTAGATATCTTAGTCTATGATATATGACACTGTTGTAACTGCAAGCAAGTAGATGGAAAAGTTCATTTTATTTAAGAGCTTAGCTAAGAATCATGTCATGTGTTGTATATAGAAATATTATTTTATCAAATCAGATGTGATTGGCCAGTGATGTTTTGACTGTATGATTCAGCCAATTAATATTTCTGGTATTTTATTGGTTTTAGGATTAAAGGTTGTACCCCCAAGGGTTTGTCAATAAAAAGAGCATCCTCAGGATCACACCTTGGAGAGATCTCATTAAGCCCACGCCAGTGGCTCTGTCTTCAGTCCCTCCCACATCCCGCTCGGGTCCAGTAAGGATACGGCCACATGGCAGTTGTAAAATGCCGGTCAGATTCTGTTTAAGAATCTGGCCAGTATTTTATCATCTGTGGAATGGTCCTGGGGATGGCTATATCTGTGGATTTGGCCATCCCCCTTAAACATTGAATTGTACACCTTCCGAGTGAAATCTGTGCATATTCCGAGTTTTTCAAAATGCCAGCAGTATGAAAATCTGCCCAGTAGAAAAGCTGCGCAGTGTACACTACTGGGTGGATTTTCTAGTAAAGTCAATAGGGATGGTTGACCGTCGGTTTTCAGACAGTTTTTAAATTCCATCTGAAAAACCGACTGAAAACCTTGCCATGTGGACGGACCCTAAAAGTTTCTTCTCTCCTGGGGAAAACTTATACTAATCATAAGTTTGAATCCCACAGGAAATTGGAGATTGAACTCTGATCTTTGAGAAATTACTTAAAGTTTTGCATCAACACTATATAAACCAGGTGGCTGCGGCATGATACCAATCCAGTTGAGAGCTGGGCAAACATACTTTCTCATTCTCTGTTGATTTTTAATGCCTACATCAATGTATCAATGAATATCACTTGCCATATGATTTTGCAGGTATACAGCCTGCTATACCAGGTGGCAACTAACAATCAACACAGAACTGCATGGAAGAGTGTCCTATACAACTGGTTTCCTGCACCGATCGTGCGGGCTCTGCTTGGGTACTTCCATTTACGGGAACACCTTCCCACATTACATAGTAACATAGTTACATAGTATGGTTGAAAAAATACAGATGCCCATCAAGTTCTATCAAGGGTGGGGAAAAATGTGGATGTAGGGAGGAGATAGGATGTTTTTTAAACTTTGTTTCTCCTAGTGTTGTAGACTTTGGAACTCTTAAGGCTAGAACCAATCTGCCCTAAAAGAAGATATTGTCATGGGGGCTGGTGTGGGGGCCGTTGCTCCTCGTGGCCGCCCCCCTGCCCGCAGGGGGTCCAGCGCAGGTGCCGCGGCTACCCGCGACCATCCCCCTGCCACCAGAGGTCCGGCGCCGAGCCACTTACCCGTCCACGCTCCGGTGTACACTCCTCTTGCCTGTCCCATCCGTCGCGTGCGTACCCGCCCCCTAGGGCGCGCGTGCGACGGTTGGTCTGGATTTAAAGGGCCAGTATGCCGGTAATTGGGTCAATTGCCGGCTGCTGGTCCTATATAAGGAATACGCCCCCAGCACTCTCTTCCAGATTGTTGGTGTGCGTTTGCCTAGCTTAGTGTGTTGGAAAGTCCTGTCTGATTACCCGTCTACCAGTCCGTTCCGCTACGTTTCCTGACCTTGCCTGTTTGCCGCCTGCCCTGACCGTCTGCCCGTCTCTGACCACGAATCTCTGCCACCTGCCCTGACCTCCTGCCTGTCCCCGACTACACCTCTGGATTCCGATTCTGTACCTCGCAGTACCCCGGCCGCCATCGCAAGCAAGTCCCATCAGGGTTAGCAACCTGGTAGCCTCAAGCCGCAGCAAGTCCATCCCGCTTTGCGGCAGGCTCTGGTGAATACCGGGGGCTACTTAGACTCTGCTCCCTGGCGTGGCTTAACTATCATCGCTTGCGGTGGTCCAGCGAATCCACCAAATCCTTACAGTACAATCTGGCCATGGATTCCGCCAGGGTACCTCTGCCCGAACTCCGGGACGTTACGACGGCCGTCGCACAGCAGAACCAGCGTATTGACCAGCTCGCGGCCATGATGCAGAACCTTGTGGCCCGGCTACCTCCGCCTGCAGCTGCTCCCGCCACGCCAGCACCTCGTGCTCCTGCAGTCATGGCTCTACCTGCTCCAGCACCGGGACCTTCTCTGCATCTGCCGCTCCCTTCACGTTAAGATGGAGACCCAAAGAAGTACAGGGGCTTCATCAGTCAATGCTCAATCCACATTGCGTTGTTGTGGCATCAATTTCCTACCGAGCGGGCTAAGGTGGCCTTCATAATTAGCCTCCTAACGGGCGAAGCTTTGGCCTGGGCCACTCCGCTATGGGACCGAGGAGACCCTCTGACAGCTAATCTCCAAGCTTTCCTTCAGGGGTTCTGCACCTTCTTCGAGGACCCTGGCCGCATCTCCTCCGCTGCTTCAGCTCTGCTCCGTCTCCGTCAGGGCGACTCTACGGTGGGTCAGTACTCCGTGCAGTTGCGCACCCTAGCCCCTGAACTGGACTGGAACAATGAGGCGCTGTGGGCAACTTTCTGGCAAGGCCTCTCTGGGCGCATTAAAGACGAGCTCGCTGGTCGGGACCTGCCATCCACTCTGGACGAACTGATTCGGTTGGCCACCCGAATCGACATACGGTTCGCTGAGAGACAACAAGAGATTCGCCTCCAACGGGAAGTCACCCGACCACGCCGGCTACCTCGTCTGGCTCCCGTTTTTCAACGACCTCCACTTCCTCCGCCAATGGTTCCTGTTTAGGAAACCATGCAGTTTGAGAGGGCCCACCTGACCCAGGAAGAACGCTTGCAGCGTCGTCAGAAGCAGCTATGTTTCTATTGTGGCGGTTCTGGTCACTTCATTGGCGAATGTCCGGTACGTCCGGGAAACTCCTGCACCTAGGGCTCGCAGGAGAGGCATCCCTAGGTGTCAGTGTGGCCTCTCCCCGTCTGACCATTGCCGTGCTCTGTGGAATTTCGCCGGACAGCACCTTCCAAGCCACCGCCTTTCTTGATTCGGGGTCCGCTGGAAATTTTATCAGCCACGCGCTGGTATCCAAGTTTCCAACACTGGCGACATTGTCCGTTGGGGGCCCACGTGCCACTCGCGTTTCATAGTTTCATAGTTTGTCAGGCCGAAAACAGACGAGACGTCCATCCAGGTCAGCCTGTTGTGCTAAGGTGTTGATCCAGAGGAAGGCAAAAAACCCCAATGAGGTAGAAGCCAATTGTCCTCATTTTAGGGAAAAATTCCTTCCCGACTCCAATCTGGCAATCGGAAAAATCCCTGGATCAATGACCCCCTCCAGAATCTCAGACACTATAACCTGTTATATTATTACGCTCCAGAAATGCATCCAAACCCTTTTTGAACTCTGTCAGTGAATTCACCATGACAATTTCCTCTGGCAGAGAATTCCACAGTCTCACTGCCCTTACAGTAAAGAATCCCTTTCTATGTTTATGTAGAAACTTTCATTCCTCAAGACATAGAGGATGCCCCCTTGTTCTAGATACAGTCCTGGGTATAAATAAATCTTGGGAGAGATCTCTATATTGACCTTTGATGTATTAAAACATATTTATTATGTCCCCCCGAAGCCGTCTTTTCTCTAAACTAAATAACCCCAATCTTGCTAATCTTTCTGGGTATTGTAGTCCACCCAGTCCTGTTATTATTTTTGTTGCCCGCCTTTGTACCTCATTCTGATTAGCCGCCTCATCTATTTGCCTGAGGAGTACATCTTCCATGGTTTTGTTATATTTGGGGGCCTATAGCAGACCCCTATTAGTATTATATTGTTATTGTTACCCCCATGTATATTTACCCATAATGATTCCACCTGTTCATTACCTGTACCTATATCTTCCCGCAGTGTTGGCTTCAGACAGGATTTTACATAGAGACATACACCTCCCCCTTCCAGTCTTTACGATCCCTTCTAAATAGACTGATACCCTGTAAGTTAGCCGCCCAGTCGTAGCTCTCGTCCAGCCATGTCTCAGTTATCCCCACTATGTCATAATTTTCTTCTGCTATTAGTAATTCTAGTTCATTTATTTTGTTTGTCAGACTCCTGGCATTGGTCAGCATGCAATTTAGAGATATTTCAGTTTTATTCCTTTCTCCCTGATATTTTTAACTATTGCTACACCTCCACCCCCTGATTTATTACTAATTCCCAGCTCTCTATCTTCACTATCTTGCACGCTATATGTGTAGTTACCCTCCCCCCCAGTCCCTAGTTTAAATATTCCTCCAACTTCCTGTCCATTTTTTCCCCCAATACAGCTGCCCCCTCCCCATTTAGGTGCAGCCTGTCCCTAGCATAGAGTCTGTAGACAAGACAGAATTCAGCCCAGTTCTCCAAAAACCCAAATCCCCCTTCCCCCCCGTTGCCTCTCTGTACTCTGTCCTGCTCCACGTTCTGCCTCTATTAAGCCTACAAAGCCTCTGCCAGGTCTGCCCTCTCCTTACCAGGACTTTGCCGACGTCTTTTCCGAAAGACAGGCCGAAACTCTTCCTCCGCACCGGCCGTTCGACTGTCCTATTGACCTGCAACCCGGTACTACTCCTCCTCGAGGCAGAGTCTACCCACTTTCTCTCCCGGAAACCAAGGCGATGTAGGAGTATATTCAGGAGAATCTCCATAAAGGCTTTATACGTAAGTCCTCTACGCCTGCGGGGGCTGGATTCTTCTTTGTCGAAAAAAAGGATGGAACTCTCCAGTCCTGTATCGATTATCGTGGACTAAATAAAATCACCATAAAAAAATCGATACCCCCTGCCTTTGATCTCGGAACTGTTTGATCGCCTACGGGGCGCAAATTTTTTTTTCCAAGTTGGATTTACGCGGAGCTTACAACTTGATTCGTATCCGGGAATGCGAAGACGGCCTTTAATACCCGTGATGGCCACTTCGAATATCTCGTCATGCCATTCGGCCTCTGCAACGCTCCGGCAGTGTTCCAGAACTTCGTCAAAGAGATCTTCCGCGACCTTCTCTATGTCTGTGTCATTGTCTATCTGGACGAAATTTTGATCTTCTCTCCAGATTTAGAGACTAACCGCCATCATGTACGTCAGGTGCTCAGACGTTTCCGCACCCACTCGCTTTATTCCAAACTGGAGAAATGCCTGTTTGAACGCACCTCCTTGCCCTTCTTAGGGTACATAGTTTCAGAACAAGGTCTCCAGATGGATCCCTTCAAGCTTTCAGTGGTCCTGCAGTTGCCCCGACCGGTGGGTCTCCAGTCCATCCAGCGCTTCTTGGGGTTCACGAACTATTACAGCCATTTCATCCCGCAATTCTCCACGCTGGTGGCCCTACTGGTATCCCTCACCAAGAAGAATGCTAACCCCAAATCCTGGCCTCCCGAAGCCAAGGAAGCCTTTAATAGTCTTAAAGCAGCATTCGCTTCGGCTCCTGTTCTGTCTCGCCCGGACCCACAGCGTCCATTTGTCCTAGAAGTGGACGCCTCCTCAGTAGGTGCCGGCGCTGTCCTTCTTCAAAAGTCCTCCCCTGGGAGATTGCGTACTTGTGGCTTCTTTTCCAAGACCTTCCCTCCTGCCGTACGTAACTACACAATCGGTGATCGTGAACTACTGGCCATAAAGTTAGCCCTGGAAGAATGGCAACAACCTCTCCTTATACTGTAACTAAGATGCTCTATTTCCCTTATAAGTTTGGTTGCTCATCTTTGTACTTTATCTAGCTCCATTACATCCTTTCTGTAAACTGGAGCCCAGAACTAAACAGGATATTCAAATGAGGCCACACCAATGGTTTATATAGGGGCAATATTACATCCCTTTTCCGTGCGTCCATGCCTCTTAATACACGCCAATATCCTGCTGATTGTCATTCATACTGTTCTGTAATCTATCATCTACTTCCAGATCCTTCTCAGCAAGCGATTCTCCCAGTTTTTGACCCCCAATAGACTTTAATTTAGAATTTATATGAGGGACAGTGTCAAACGCCTTTGCAAAGTCTAAGAACACTATATCCACAGCCCTCTGCTATCCAGACTTCTACTCACCTCTTCATAAAAACAGATCAGGTTAGTCTGACAGCTTCTGTCCTTAGTAAAATCATGCTGGCAATCACTTATACTATTCAGCCACATATTTCTATATATATAGCCCCATACATCTAATGTCAGGAAGGAGTTAAAAGGATTGTACTTTTTAATAAATTTGGTGCATCTTGCTCCAGCTCACATTGCATTAAGAGCAATATGTGAATACATTTCCCCAAAGTACATTAGAAAGTTACCTACATTCTAACTATTTGATGATCAAGGAGATTGTCCAGGGTAAAACAAATACTTTCTAGATAAAATCTTTACCTCAGTTAATCAATTTGTAATCTACTTTTAGTACATTTTCTGTGGGCTACCTGTATTTCTACATCATCTGCACAGGAAACAGCTATGTCTCAAGCCCTAGAAACCAGTTGAACAAAGGAGTTTGGCTTTTTTTCAGGGCAGCCTTTGAAGCCACATCTCTTTGAATCTGCCTTTCAACATGTGGAAGGAGTACAGAAGTGTGCATTAAGACTGAGGTTGGGAGGGAAGAGGATAGACAAAGCACAACACAAGATTTCGGGGCTTGTAGTTTTGTAGGGCAAATGGAAATAGAATACAAACATGAAATACTGCTGCCCGGTTGAAGAGAAGGGAGGCTACATAAAGCAAAGGAGTATCACAAATTAACACAGAAACATCACAGAGAAATAAATTAAGACTTATACCATACTTTGTATCATTTGTTTTGTGTTTCCTGGACAATCCCTTTAATTAAAATAAAATTGAAAAACCCTTCAAATGCTTGGTATGATTAACCTGTCTGTGTCCCCTCTGTTGTGTGTTAGAGCACACACACTGCCTGTGTCACGTGCAACCTTTCTTACTTCATGGGAGTGATAACAGGGCTGCAGCTACAGGACATCCAGAGGTAGCTATCATACCAAGGTCGTGGTGCCTGAGGGTGCACAAATCCCTCTTTATTACTTAAAACAGCAATTTTATAAAAGGCACATGCTAGGTGTCGGGCCCTATTTCAGATTATGCATTGGGAAAAACTGGATAGTCAAATTTTCCTATGGCTATTCTATCAGTACTGTCATGTATAATGTATAATAACAGTGATAATAATATTACATTAAAAATCTCCGAATATGTGCAAAACACGTAAGGTTGAAAAGATAATAGTAAATACAAGCACATAGGGCAGAATATCTCTAAAATAGCAGGTGTTCCTAAAATTGTAATAACTGAATACACTGACATTTAAACAAGAAAAAACTAATATAGGACCCTTGAATAAGAGCTGAAAATGCAGGATAAATTGTGAGTGACAATGTAAAAACCCCGATAACCATGTGTAAATATTGTACTGAAGGATCTTTTAATAATAAGCTCACCACACTGCCAGACATGCTGTATGGGGAGGGGATGGTGCCCTGATTGTAATATGTATTTGTGTGTTAATCAGACCTGATAATCGTGTACATTGCTGGAATGGACAGTGATCATAGATATGAAGGGGTGGAGAGCAGGATCATACCTTATTGTATTTCTTCCCTTGTATATTATGGTTTGTTGGAGTTTGTATTTACAATACTTCACCATTTAATGGACTACGCGGAGTATTAAGCTGCTACATACGGTGAAGGAAATAATTATTTGATCCCTTGCTGATTGTGTAAGTTTGCCCACTGACAAAGACATGAACAGTCTATAATTTTAAGGATAGGTGAATTTTAACATCGAGAGACAGAATATCCAAAATAAAATCCAGAAAATCACATTGTATAAATTATATAAATTTATTTGCATTTTGCTGGGAGAAATAAATATTTGATCCCCTACCAACCAATAAGAGTTCTGGCTCCTACAGACCAGTTAGA
Source organism: Phyllomedusa bahiana (assembly GCA_025379985.1). Classification (NCBI taxonomy): domain Eukaryota; kingdom Metazoa; phylum Chordata; class Amphibia; order Anura; family Hylidae; genus Phyllomedusa; species Phyllomedusa bahiana. The sequence goes on along the minus strand of JAODAL010018717.1, from coordinate 20,210 downwards.
TGCTCCTAATCAACTCATTACCTGCAATAAAAACTGCTGTCTTAAATAGTCACCTTTATAAAAGACTCCTGTCCACATACTCAATTAATCAGTCAGACTGTAACCTCTACAACATGGGCAAGACCAAAGAGCTTTCTAAGGATGTCAGGGACAAGATCATAGACCTGCACAAAGCTGGAATGGGCTACAAAACCATAAGTAAGACGCTGAGTGAGAAAGAGGGAACTGCTGGTTAAATAGCAAGAAAATGGAAGATTTACAAAATGACTGTCTGGGGCACCATACAAAATCTCACCTTGTGGGGTATCCTTGATCATGAGGAAGGTGAGTGATTAGCCTTAAACTACATGGGGGAACTTGTTAATGATCTCAAGGCAGCTGGGACCACAGTCACCAAGAAAACCATGGGTAACACATTATACTGTAATGGTTTAAAATCCTACAGTGCCCGTAAGGTCCCCCTGCTCAGGAAGGCACATGTGCAGGTCCATCTGAAGTTGAGCTTTTTGGCATTAACTCAACTCGCTGTGTTTGGAGGAAAATAATTGCTGCCTATGACCCAAAGAACACCATCCCCACTGTCAAGCATGGAGGTGGAAACATTGGGCGACATGCACGAAATTTGGCGTGTGTGGACCTCCTGACATGTGCGCAATCCTCGTCATCAGCTACAATAAACGTCTGACTGCTGTGCTTGCCGATAAGGGTTTTGCCACCAAATATTAAGTCTTGTTTGCCAGAGGGATGAAATTTCTCACTGCAAAATGCAAATACATTTATATAATTTATACAATGTGATTTTCTGGATTTTATTTTGGATTTTATTTTATTTATATCTCTCAATGCTAAAATTAACCTAACATTAAAACTATATACTGTTCATATATTTGTAAGTGGGCAAACTTGAACAATCAGCAAGTGATCAAATAATTATTTCCTTCACTGTACATAGCATAATATACTACAGCAAAATACTTCAAGAATTCAGAAGAATACATATACAGTTAGAGCAAAGCTTAATTTGACATTTAACTCCTTGTCTTACCTGTGGCATAGAACATTATTTGTGGCTTTTCTTTGCTTTTCAAAGGATTTAGAGATATATTCTTGCAGTGGTCACATGCCTCTACTTATATAAATTTGGAGTACCCTCAAAATAACTCAGCATATGGCAAGCAATGTCTAAACTGCTGACAACAAAAGTGTGTACACATCTAAGTGAAAATACACAACTTAATACCAATTTGCTGTTTTTCATCCACTGTGTCATGTCATGTCTCAAACTCTCTCATACTGGTCATTGAAAGTTCAACATGGCATCTTATGGCAAAGAGCTCTGAGGATCTAAAAAAAATAAATAGCGATGTCCTAAGCTATAGGAAGATTTCCAACATCCTGAAACTGAGCTGCAGCACAGCTGCCAAGACTATACTGTGGTTTAACAAGACAGGTTCCACTTGCCATGATCGACCAAAGAAGTTGAGTGTATGTGCTCAGTGTCATATCCAGAGATTGTCTTTTCATATAGACATATGAGTGCTGCCAGCATTGCTGAAGAGGTTAAAGGGGTAGTGCATTAGCCTGTGTGTTCTCAGACTATACGCCACACACTGTATCAAATTGGTCTGCATGGCTGTCATCCCAGAAAGAAGCTTCCTCTAAAGATGATGCACAAGAAAGACTGAAACAGTTTGCTGAAGACAAACAGACTAAGGACATGGATTACTGGAACCATGTCCTGTAGTCTGACGAGACTAAGATAAACTTATTTGGTTCAGATGATATCAAGCATGTGTGGCGACTATCAGGTGAGGAGTACAAAGACAAGTGTGTCTTGCCAACAGTTAAGCAAGGTGGTGGGAGTGTCACGGTTTGGGGCTGCATATGTGTTGGTGGCTGTGGGGAGCTACAGTTCATTGAGGGAACCATGAATGCCAACATTTACTGTGACATACTGAAATAGAGCATGATCCCCTCCCTTCGGAAACTGGGCTGCAGGGCAGTGCTCCAACATGATAATGACCCCAAACACACCTTCAAGACGACCACTGCCTTGCTTATGAAACTAAGGGTAAAGGTGCATGTCTCCAGACCTAACCCCTAGTGAGCATCTGTGGGGCATCCTCAAACGAAAGGTGGGGAAGCACAAGGTCTCTGACATCCACCAGCTCCATGATATCGTCATGGAGGAGTGGAATAGAATTCCAGTGGCTGCAATCTGTGAATCTCTAGTGATCTCTATGCCCAAGAGAGTTAAGGCAGTGTTAGAAAATAATGGTGGCCACACAATATTACACTTTGGGTACAATTTGACCATTTTCCCTTAGGGGTGGTCACTTTTGTTGCCAGTGCTTTAGACATTGATGGCTCTGTGTTGAGTTATTTTGAGGGCACACCAAATTTGCACTGTTATACAAGCTGTACACTGACTACATTGTATCAAAGTGTCATATCTTCAGTGTTGTCCCATGAAAAGATATAATACAGTTTTACAGTAATGTGAGGGGTGTACTCACTTTTGTGAGATACTCTATATATCTTCGGCACGCTACAATGCAGACATCTGTGATGCCAAGCAGGGAACCTATTGTTAAAAACTGGTGCTCCACAGTCATTGTCCAGGGTTAGAGAGGTCTCAGCTGATGTTTTGCACCAGGGTCCCTAACCCTTGATCCACATTAAACTGTTACCACTAAGTAGGTACTTGGGAAACAAATCCCTTCCAAACCTCTTCCCTGCTGCTTTTGACCTATGCCTCCAGTGGTTTCTTGCATCATCTTACATCCTATCATACATTGCATTTTGTGAGGATTTCAGATTACAAAAGAGACCGCTGGAGATGTCAGTCAAGAGCAATGGATTGGGAGGTGTTACTGCCGACAACTAAGGACTCTTTATTGAAGAAGAAGAATCGAGCAGACTGCACATAATTAAAAGTTCATTTTGTCTGTTATGTTAGCACTGTGATTACTATCATGGTTTTCCAGCCCCTTTTTTAGCAGTTATAGCTAAACTGCTGACAGGCACCCTTTACGATATCACAAATAATTATTTGTTCTGATATGTTGGTGTCAATGAGCCATATCGTCCTTTGCTGCATCAAGGACCTTGCCACAGTAGGCACTCACCTAGAGGTACCACTGCCTATGTATCAGATCTAATCTATCTATCTCATATCTATCTATCTATCTATCTATCTATCTATCTATCTATCTATCTATCTATCTATCTATCTATCTATCTATCTATCTATCTATCTATCTATCTATCCAGTTGAAACCAGAAGTCTACATACAGTATGTGAGAAGACACACATGCATAATTTTCTCACTATCTGATATGAAATCAGAATAAACCTTTCCAGTTTTAGGTCAATTAGGAACCAAAATTATTTACATTTAACAAATGCCAAAATAATGAGAGAGATATTTTAAGGCATTTTTATTACTTTCTTTGCAAACATTAATCTGGCTTTTATTTGTTTCTTTTGGAGTAATGGCTTCTTCCTTTTAGCTCATGTTGATGCAGTACTTTTGCTTTGTTCTTGGGTTGATATGCACATGTTAGACCAAAACACGTTTATCTCTGAGACACAGAACCCGTCTCCTTTATGAGCGATATGATAGCTGGACATTCCCATCTTGTTTGTACTTGCGTATAATTGTTTGTACAGATGAATGAGGCACCTTCAGGTATCTGGAAATTGCAAGGATGATCCAGACCTGTGCAAGTCCACAATTCTCTCCTGATATCTTGGCTGATTTCTTTGGACTTTCCCATGATGTCACACACAGAAGCAGTGTGTTTCTGGTGTGAGTTAAAATACATTCACAGGTCTGTCTCTAATTAACTCAGATGTTGCCAATAAACCGTAAGCTTCCAAAGACATGACAACATCATATGGGCTGTCACAAATTGTTTAAAGGCATAGTAATCCTAATGTATGTAAACTTTTGTCTTATTATTCTGGCATTTAGCATATATAAAGAATTTTGGTAATCCTAATTGACCTAAGTTTATTCTGATTTCATGTGAGATAGTGAGAAAAGTATTCACGTGTGTCTTCTTATATAGTGTTTGCAAACTTCTGGTTTCAAATATATATATATATATATATAATATATTATATATATATATAATAATATATATATAATATATAATAAATAAATATAATAAATAATAATATATAATAAAGTATATATATTTATATATATAAATATAATATATAGTAATAATAATATAATATATATATATATATATAATATATATATAAAAATGATACAGTTCTTACATTCTCAATTTTTCACATCCACAGGATATGACATGGGCAGGACCCACACCTCTCTGACATTTATAAAATATTCTAGCAATATGCCATTAATATCTGAAATGGAGATACCCCTTTAGCCCCTTCCTGACATTGGACGTACTCATAAGTCTTAGCAGGAAGTGACTTCCCTCAAAAAGACATATGGGTACGTCCTGGAGACCGTGCGGGTTCTCAAATGGGGCCCGCATGATCGCAACATGGGACCAGCTGTATATTACAACTGGCCCTATGCTGTATCGCCCCCGGCCAGAGCTTACTCCAGCCATGGGTGAATAATCATTTAGCTGTCAATCGCAATCAAGGCAACTAAGGAAAAGACAGAGGAAGGGAGCTCCCTCTGTCCCCATCGGAGCAACTGCAGCACGATTGGGACTGCTGATGGCTGTCTGTGACATCATTATGCAGGCCAGTAAGCATGCCTGGGCATAGTAATTGACAGCTGCCATGCAGAGCAGTACACACGTATACTGCATGGTGAGTGTTGTTAAAAATGAAGATAAAAAACACTAAAAAGATTGCAGTATTTTCTTCACCCTGCCATCCAAAACATGGATTTAAAAGTGATCAAAAAGGCTTGTTTCCCCAGAAATGATAACAATTAAAATGTCAACTCATCCCACAAAATCAAGTCACTAAACAGCTCCATACCCAGAAAAAATAAAAAAGTTATTTATTTATTGGATTGTGCACTGATTTGTACTTGTTATGACAGCTTGTTGCAAATAAATCTTTTTCTTGAATTAAAAAAAAAAATTGGGTATCACTGTAATCGTATTGACCCGCTGAGTAAAGCTAGCATGTCATTTATACCGAACAGTGACCGCTGTAAAAAATAAAAATAAAAAACACTACTAGGGTTGCTGTATTTTGTTCAAAACACCTCACATAAACCTTGGTAAAAGCAATCAAAGTGTCATCTGAACCCCATAATGGAACCAATAAAAACATCAACTCATCCCACAAAAAACAACTCCTTAATCAGCTCCATATAGAGAAAATAAAAAAGTTATGGCTTTGACACTATGATGACATAAAAACTCAAGTTTTTACAAATGCATTGTATAAAAGTAATAAATCATAAAAAAAAATGATAGAATTGTAGGGACTTGCATAGTAAAGTTATTCTGTCACTAATACTGCACGACGAACGCTGTAAAAATGAAGCCCAAAAAACAATGGTGGAACTGTGTTTATTTTCCCCCCATTTTCATGGCCCAGTGCTAAAATAAACTATAGAACACCTGTTCATCAAAAATGCACAATGCACACCTAGATGAGATCCCTGATGGGTGCTGAATCCAAAATGGGGTGACTTCTGGGTGGTTTAACCTGTTGTGGTACTTTGGGTGCTTTGTAACTGCGACAGGGCACCCACCAAAATCTGCATTCCAAGAGCCAAATAGCGCTCCCTCTCTTGCATGCCCTGCAATATGCCCAAACAGCAGTTTTTTCCCACATATAGGGTATTGCCGAACTTGTGGAACAAATTTTGAGGTGAATTTTTCACAGCCTAATGCTAAAATTTTTTGTAAAAGAACTGTGGGGTCGATATACTCACTGCACCCCTGGATATATTTCTTAAGAGGTGTAGTTTCCAATATGGCATCTTTTCAGGGGTATATATTAAGTTGTAGCACCTTAGGGTGTCTGCAAACCTGTAATGGCGCCTAAAGAAAATGGTACTGAATATGAGAACCCAAAGTCCAGTAGGTGCTCCTCCTACTCTGAGGCTTGTGGTTGAGCCAAATAGTGCACTAGGGCCACATATGGGATATTTCTAAAAATGGTAAAATTGAGTGAATCAATATTAAGTTGCATTTCCATGGTCACATCTACTGTTTTCCAGTGAATAATGGATACATATTGAAAATCTGCAGAGAAAGTGAAATTTAGCAATTTCACCTCCACTTTAATTTTTGTGAAACACTTGATGGGTTAATAAACTTACTAAATGCAGTTTTGAATACTTTAAGGGGGGAAGTTTCTTAGATGGGGTAATTTATGGGGGTATCTAACATAAAGGCCTCTCAAAGCCTCCTCAGAACTGGATTGGTGTCTAGAAAAACGTTGCACGTTTTCTTAAAAATGTGAAAAATTACTACTAAATTTCTAAGCCCCCTAATGTCGTACAGAAATAAAAAGACATTTAAAAAATGATGCCAACCTACAGCAGACATATGGTGCTAGTTTTAAACTATTTGTGTGGAATAACTATTTGTATTAAGCAGAAATTTTTTATTTTTGAAAATGGCAAATTTTTCCAAATTTTCACAAAATTTTGATAGTTTTCACAAATAAACAAGGATTTTATGGACCAAAATGTCTTGCTAACTTAAAGCACAATGTGTCATGAGAAAACCGTTTCTGAATCACATTGGTAGGTAAAAGTATCAAAAAGTTATTCTCACATAAAGTGACACACATCAGATTTAAAAAATGGGGCTCTGTCAAAGAGGTCAAAACTAGCTGCGGCAGTAAGGGGTTAAAAGTTCAAATTCTTTTCAAGCAAGCATGTTATGAGAGAGCCCTTCCAATAATGAAACTGTTTCAGGAATTGGCGATTACAATATTAAGTTATCTTATCCACCTATTTAGCAAGCTTCTTTACTCCTTGTCCTGAAGCCTACTGCAGCTGACTGGAAGAGGGCTTAAAAGGAAAAAGAAACCTGTCAGCTAGAGATGGGCGAATTGATTCTAACGAAGTGGAGTTCGTTTAGAATTTCAGGAAAACTTCGGTTCGGAACGAAGTCGAAGTTTGGGGTACTTCGGGCGAACGAAGTGTGCTTTTGATTGATAAAATGGCTGCGAGCACATGGCGTTACATGGGGCAAAGCACGCTGGGAGGAAGAAGGGCATAGCCTGCATGACATGTGCAGAGATGAAGCCAATCAGAGACCGGCGGGATTCAGTGACGTCACCGCACAATATAAGTCCGGGCGCGACGCTGGGAGCTCATACCGCTCTCACTGTGCTCATCAGGGAAGGTGCTGCCACGGCTGCTTATGGTAGCTGATACTAAAGAACTCATTTTTATACAGCGATTATTGGGGGGTGTCACAGCTTGTCTCAGAGACTGCTTCTCTTAATGTTCTATTTCTGATTTTGTGGGGTATTGGATCTGAAGTCCAGTGTGCGTCCAGTGCAGCTGCATATACATTTTAATGCTATCTGCTCACAGCACATTGAATATCCAAGGGTGATCTAAGCCTGTTCCTGTTGTATTCATTTAAAGAAACAGCGTTTTTATAATACAAATACCACTTCATTTTTGGCTGCTCAATTCTTTTGCGCAATTTACATTCAGGGGTTAATAAAACGTTGTTCTGCTGCTGTGGTGACTAAAAGAAACTGTTTATTTCACCGCCAAAAAATACATTTTTCCTCTAGCATAATTCACAACCGAAGGTTAATTACAAGTTTTCCTCTTGTTGTGTAGCATAAAATACACCCCATTGTAACACACTTCAAAGCTCGTAGTTTTTGGTTGCTCAATTCTTTTGCACAATTTACATCCAGGGTTTAATTAAGCGTTGTTCTGCTGCTGTGGTGACTAAAATAAACCGTCTTTTTCCCCGGCCCAAAAAAAAAACATTTTTTTTTGGTTGCATAATCCCCAAGCGGAAATTTAAATTAAAATTTTTTCCTTTTGTTGTGAAAGGTAAATACTCGAAACTGAAAAACCGTACAAAGCTGGGATTTTTTGGTTTTTGGTCAATTCTTTTGGCAAATTTCACCCAAAGGGTTAAAAAAAGTTTTTTTCCCTGAAGTTGAACCAGTAAAAGAAACTTTTTTTTTTCCCCGCCACAGAAAAAATTTCTGTTGCTTTAATTCATATCCAAAGGGTTTAAATTTAAGGGCCTTTTTTGTGCTTTTATTTTAAAGTAAAAAACACAGTTTTTTAAACGGAACTTTAAAAAAGTAAATTTTTCCCGGGCCCTTTGGGTGGGAGCCAATTTAAAATCCAAGGGTTAAAAGGGTTGTTACGGGGTTTCATTTGGGTAAAATTTACAGGGTGTGAATTTATATTTTTACAAAAACCTTAACAAACAGGGGTTGTACTTTTTAGAACAAACAGTTGTAAGGGACAGAGAGGGTGGCAGGTTTTCCCTCGAGTGGCAGTGGCACAATTTTTCCCTGGAGAAGGAAAAGGTCGCGGGCACAGCAAGGGGATTTTCGCAGCAGGGGTCACTCGGTGAGGCCACAAATGTGCTGTTTATCTAGCGGCCGGGGTACTGACTAGCAAAACCCAAAGGGGTTTTTTGATTGGTTTTTCTAGGTCATTCCACTTCCTCCCCGATGACCTCTGGGCAAAACCCCCGCCAAAAGTGGTGGGAACGTCAAAATACAAACCCCTTTGTTTGGAAAGGCCCGGGAGCGGGTCCCGGGGCCCCAACCGTCCTCAAACCCCCTCTGGCCCCTCCGGTTCCCTCAAAACAGAGATCTAATATGTTGGGCTGGGTCGCGCCCATATAGCAGGATGAACAATTTGAGGGGGGAAGTCAAACCGCTACTTTGGGAGCGAAGAATTTTGGGGGGAAAATTCCCGCTTCTTGCAGTAGGGCAGCAATGTATATGTGGGGGAGTGGCATGGGGGGTTATGTTTTTGGGGGGGGTAGCCTCTTTCAACCAGGAAAGGGGTTTATGGGAAAAGCGTGACGATGAACACAAATAGATGATGATGTAGCCCCCGCATTTGGGGCCGGGTGAGGCAAAAGGGGTTTAAATCATCAGGGGGGAAAGAGGGCGTTTTAGCTTGGGTTTGGGATCGGCGCAGCCAGCAAAATGGGTTTTTTGTGGGGCCCTGAGGCAACAGGGGCGCAGTTTTGATGTCAGGGGGCCCAAACCCGGAAAAGGGGGGAGGAAAAAACCCGTTTCGAAAGGGCCAAGAAAAAAAGTAGCGGCCCCCGGGGCAAGGCGAAGGGCCCCCACGGCGGCAAATAGTCAATCATTGGTGGGGTTATCGGGTTTAAAAACGTACTGGGGGTGTGGGGGTTCTTTTCTTTTGACCAAAAAGGGGGGGAGCCGAATTTTGGGGATATGGAGATTTTGTGGGCAGAAAAGGGAAAAAGGGGGCCCGGGGTAAGTTTGGGACCCCGGCCCTGCGGCATTTAAAAAAATGGGGCGGGCACCATCCCCGGGGGCCTGGGAGAAACGTGGGTCAGATGTGGGGGTCCCTTGCCGGCGCAGCAGCAGCAGCGGCAAGTGGCACGCATGCCATTGCAAACCGTCAAGGGGTCCCCACCTTGCAAAGGGGTGTTTCTCTTTGACATCCTCTCCCGGTTAGATGCTCCTGCTCCTCGCTTCTATGGCCGCAGGTTTGTTTAAACTTCCCCACCATCCTAAAGGTGCGCAGTGACCGGGTCCTGTCCCCCTGGGTTTTTGGTTCTGCGGCCCTCCCTTTCCAAATGGTGGACCCCTGCCCTTTTAGAGAAATAATTTGGGGGTTTTGCCGAGCCAAGGATGGAGGGTTTCCAAGCCGTTTTTTTTCCCTTTTCAAAAAGGGTAAAAGTTCCGACTTCATTAAAAATGTAGAAAAAGAAAGTGGGCCGTCCTTTGGGCTTTTTTCAGTTGTTCCCAAAGGGGCACGGCAACCGGTGGGGTTTTGGAGCTGTAACTCCGGGTTTTGGGGGCCCGTTCATGTCCTTTACGGGGGCCTTTTGTTGAATTTTGCTTCCTGCCCAGGCAAAACCAACAACTTGGGGGCCCGGAGACGCGGGTTTTCCTCCCCCGTTGTTCAAAATGGGAAACTCCCGCGCCAATGTCCGGCTCCTCCCCCTTTTTCCCCCACCACCCCCCATTCGCCCCCACAAGTACTGCTTTCCCTCATAACCCCCTTGTGTTTTGGGCCCCAGCGGTGGGGCACCGTTCTACATCTTGCTTGGGCCCCGGCGAACAAAATCACACCCGGGGAGGAATGCTCCGCGTCAGGGAGCAAGAAAAACGAGTGGGCTTTTTTCTGGCCGCCAAATGCAAATTGGAAAACCCGGGGGATGGACAATGGGAGGAAAATGGTGCCGTTTCTGCCAAACCCGGAGGGATGGTCCATTCGCCCGCATGGCGCCAAAGTGGTTTAATTTTTGGTGGAAAAGGTTCCGGGAAATCTTCCCCCGTCTTTAAACATTCTGAAAATGGCCAAGGGGAAACTGTGCATGCACTTATCCATTCCTACAACCCAGGAAAAACCCTCCTGAATTGCAGCGGCAGAAGGCCTCCCACAACACACTTTGATATGCGATGTTTCCACCGTTGGAATTCCAGCCTGCACATGTTGGACCGACTGTATGAACAGAGAAAGGCCATTAACGATTTTTGATGATCAGGGGGAAACAGGAGAACTCAATATATAAGAAAAAGGGGAAAAAAATACTCAAGAAAAAACTCGGAAACAGAAAATTGGCCATACTCACTGAAAGTAAGTGAAGTGAGACTAAACACAGCAGAGGCAGCACACGCCCCCATGCTATTAAAGAAAAATCCCCAGGTGCAGCTAATGGGTAGTGCCCCATACATCTCTCCACTAGGTGGACAGAAAGCTGCCCCTTAAATTGACTCTATTCACATAGCATGCAAAAAAGCAAAAAAGCCGCAGTACCTACGTTGGGAAACTATACAGTTTACAAAAATACCCATAAGACAACCGCTCTCACACCTTCACGCATGGGGGGGCGGCTGCTGGTATTCTACTTGCATCCAGTCCCCAGTACTTTTGGGCAGAAAAAACTATTTTACATACGGGGAAAAACATCAATATGAGGTATTGGTTACATAATGGCCATTATATTGTAACCCTGAAAGCCAAACGTCACGGCCCCCTCATCTATTGAGGTCCCTAAACTCCCTTAAAATCACAAAATATACGAAAAAGGGGAAAAAAAAAATACTCAAAAAAAAACACGGAACAGAAACATGGCCATACTCATGCTAGTAAAGCTGAAGTGAGACTAACACAGCACAGAGGCAGCACACGCCCCTTTGCTATTAAAGAAAAATACCAGGTGCAGCTAATGGGTTAGGTTTCCCTACATCTCTCCACTAGGGGGCAGAAAGCTGCACCTTAAATTGACTCTATTCACTTAGCATGCAAAAAAGCAAAAAACCCGCAGTAACCTTACTTTGGGAAATTTATACAGATTACAAAAAATACCATAAGACCCCGCTCTCACACCTTCCAGCATGGGGGGGGGCGGCTGCTGGTATTCTACTTGCATCCAGTCCCCAGTACGGGTTGGGCAGAAAAACTATTTTACATACGGGAAAAACAATCAAATATGAGGTATTGGTTAACATAATGGCCATTATATTGTAAGCCTGCAAGCCAAACGTCACGGCTCCTCATCTTATTGCAGGTCCCTACACTCCTTAAAATCAAAAAATTATACGGGAAAAAGGGGAAAAAAAATTTACTCAAGAAAAAACACGGAAACAGAAACATGGCCATACTCACTGCTAGTAAAGCTAAAGTGAGACTAAACACAGCACAGAGGCAGCACACGCCCCCATGCTTTTTAAAAAAACCCCCTCGTGCAGTAATGGGTAGTGTCCCATACATCTCTCACTAGGTGGACAGAAAGCTGCACCTTAAATTGACATCTATTCACATAGATGCAAAAAAAGCAAAAAAGCCGCAGTACATCTTTGGGGAAAACTATCAGATACAAAAATTCCCCATAAGACAACCGCTCTACACCTTCCCGCAGGGGGGGGGGGGGCGGCTGCTGGTATTCTAATTGCATCCGTCCCCATTTATGTTGGGCAGAAAAACTATTTTACATACTGGAAAAAATCAAATATGAGGTATTGGTTAACAAAATGGCCATTATATTGTAAGCTGCAACCCAAACGTCACGGTCCTCATCTATTGCAGGTCCCTACACTCCCTTAAAATCAAAAATATACAGAAAAAGGGGAAAAAAAAATACTCAAGAAAAAACACGGAAACAGAAACTTGGCCATATCACTGTATTTAAAGCTGAAGTGAGCTAAACACAGCACAGAGGCAGCACACCCCCCATGTATTAAAGAAAATACCCAGGTGCAGCTAATGGGTGTGTCCCATACATCTCTCCACTAGGTGGACAGAAAGCTGCACCTTAAATTGAATCTATTCACTAGCATGCAAAAAGCCGCAGTACCATACGTTGGGAAACTATTACAGATACAAAAAATCCCATAAGACACCGCTCTCAACCTTCCACGCATGGGGGGGGGCGGCTGCTGGTTTTTTACTTGCACCCGTCCCCAGTACTGTTGGGCAGAAAAAAAACTTTTTTAAACATACTGGAAAAACATCAAATATGAGGTATTGGTTAACATAATGGCCATTATATTGTAAGCCTGCAACCCAAACGTCACGGCCCCTTCATCTATTGCAGGTCCCTACACTCCCTTAAATCACAAAATATACGGGAAAAGGGGAAAAAATAATACTCAAGAAAAACAGGGAAAAACAGAACATGGCCATACTCATGCTGTAAAGCTGAGTGAGACTAAACACAGAAACAGAGGCACCCACACGCCCATGCTATTAAAGAAAATTACCAGGTGCAGCTAATGGGTAGTGTCCCATAAATCTCTCCACTAGGTGGACAGAAAGCTGCACCTTAAATTGACATCTATTCACATAGCATGCAAAAAAGCAAAAAAGCGCAGTACCATATGTTGGGAACTATACAGATACAAAAATACCCATAAGACAAACCGCTCTAAACACCTTCCCGCATGGGGGGGGGGCTGCTGGTATTCTACTTGCATCCAGTCCCCAGTACTGTTGGGCAGATAAACTATTTTACATACTGGAAAAACATAAAATTTATGAGGTATTGGTTAACTTTAATGGCCATTATATTGTAAGCCTGCAAGCCAAACGTCACGGCTCCTATTATTGCAGGTCCCTACACTCCCTTAAAATCACAAAATATACAGAAAAAAGGGGAAAAAAAATACTCAAGAAAAACGGAAAACAGAACATGGCCATACTCATCCCTAGTAAAGCTGAAGTGAGACTAAACCACAGCACAGAGGCAGCACCACGCCCCCATGCTATTAAAGAAAAAAAATACCCAGGTGCAGCTAATGGGTAGTGTCCCTTACATCTCTCCACTAGGTGGACAGAAAGCTGCACCTTAAATTGACATCTATTACATAGCATGCAAAAAGAAAAAAGCCCCCAGTACCATACGTTGGGAACATTACAGATACAAAAAATACCCATAAGACAACCGCTCTCACACCTTCCACGAATGGGGGGGGGGGGGGGGGGGGGGGGCTGCTGGTATTCAAATTGCATCCAGTCCCGGGTACGGGTTGGGCAAAAAAAAACTATTTTACATACGGGAAAACATCAAATATGAGGTTTTGGGTTTAAAATAATGGCCATTATATTGAAACCCTGCAAGCCAAACGTCACGGCCCCTCATCTATTGCAGGTCCCTACACTCCCTTAAAATCACAAATTATACAGAAAAAGGGAAAAAAAAACACTCAAGAAAAACACGGAAACAGAAACATGGCCATACTCCTGCTAGTAAAGCTGAAGTGAGACTAAACACAGCACAGAGGCAGCACACGCCTTTTGCTTTTTTGCATGCTATGTGAATAGATGTCAATTTAAGGTGCAGCTAATGGGTAGTGTCCCATACATCTCTCCACTAGGTGGACAGAAAGCTGCACCTTAAATTGACATCTATTCACATAGCATGCAAACTCCCTGTGTAACTTTGATGTCAGCCAGTGGCAGCTCATGCGTGACCTGCCGTTTTTTTGGGGCCCATTCGCGGGGGGGCAACATTATTTGTCAGTCGCCAGGACTACGGGATGAAAACTTTATTTCCACTGCTTCATGTCCTGGAACAGTGCTGAAAATTCTGTTGGGCAGGGGATGGGGGATGTGGCGACTACATCTCGCGGCCATGGTCGGGGGGACTGAAATGGGAGGAGGAGGACATTGGAGCAGAAGATTTTCTGGTGAAATGAGTGGATTTTCCCAGGTGACAAGAGAGGAGGAGCAGGGCAGCTGGAGGAGGTAGTTTGCAGACGGGGGCAGATGAACCGCAAGCCCCGGGGGATTACAGTGGAGTGGGGAGGGGCCCCTCGGGCACTTGTGCAGTCCCCCGCAATGCGATTTCCCTGGTTTGTGACAGCCGATGTCAGCACCCGGCGGGGGATGATTTCGGGCTCTCCACCTTGGGGCCCCTCGTACCGCCCAAAATGGGGCTTTTTTCCAGCTACTAGAGGGGGACAATTCAATACTTAGGGAAATCCCCCTTAGCTTTTGGCGCTCCCTATGTGCGGATTGCCTCCTTGACAGGTCTCCCGGCGGGTTCCTCGGGCGCCCCGTACTACGCCGCGGCAGCGGGGGGAGGTTGGGGGGGTGGGGCATTTCCGTCCATCAGCAGAACCTAAGTTGGAGTCATAAAGAGCGTTCCCCCGCCTAGATAGGGGGTAGCGCCAGCGAGCAGCGCAGCAGAAAGCCTGAACCAACAGGTGGGGCCTTTGGACAGCACTCTCCCACCCTATTTAAAAGATCCGCGGACTATGGGGCCAAACTGGTGTGGACCGAACTTGCCGGTTTCAGTGGAAAAAAAAGCGCCTGCCCGGCCGTATGTGGCTAGAGGGGCAGTGCGGCGGGGGCCCATCTTTCCCCCAAGGAGACCCGTTGCCCGGGGAAATTGGAACGACTGACTTTGTCAAGATGAATCAGGTGTGGACGGCCAGGATTTCCCAAACACCAATCCCCTTAGGGTCGATACATCAGCCATGACGCCTCCCCCAAAAACTGTGAGAAATGAGTCGGGGCTCAACCCCTGCCTCAGCACTATTCTGGTGCCCCCCACCCCCCTGATGCCCCTCTTCTGAAAATTTTCTCCATCTCCCCAACCATCTTTACGGGGGGGTATTCCCCCCACCTCCCACTTGTCATTGTGAACTCTTGACCTCTGTGCCCTGCTGTTTCTGTGCGTGACTTTCCAACTGTCTTTGTCCCCTCTCTGCCTATGGTTGCTCTGCCCCCCATCCCTCCACTTTGTCATTGTGCCACTCTGTGGACTCCAGTTTTTCCCACCCCAGATTGTCATTGGGCCATTGTCTGCCCTCTTTGCTGCGCCCCCGTCACCTCCACTCTTTCATTGTGCCACTCTGGGGCCCCTACTACTGTTTTGCCATTTCCCAAAATGTCATTGGCCACTGCCTGATTTATGCTGCTGTTCCCGTCCCCCACACTGTGTCATTGTGCACTCTCTGGCCTACCCCTGTTTTTGCCACCCCCAAAATGTCTTGTGCCATTTGTGCCTCATGCTGTGTCCCGGACCCCACACTGTGTATTGTGCCACTGTCTGACCTTGCTGCTGCTGCCGTGCCCTCCCACTGTTTCTTTGTGCCACTCTGTGGCCTATCCGTTTTTCCCACCCCCGAATTCTTGTCCCCTTGTTGACTCATGCTGCTGCTGGGGTGCTCCCGTAACCCACACGTGTATTGTGCCACTATGTGGCCTATTAGTTTTGCCCCCCCAGAATGTCATTGTCCACTTTTTGACCCTCTGCTGTGCTCGTCCCCTCAACTGTGTTTTGTGCCTCTTTTTTGGTTACTTTTTTTTTGCCACTCCAAAATGTCATTGTGCCACTCCCGGGCCTCATGCTGCTGCTGCCTGCCTTCCACACTGTGTCATTGTGCCACTCTGGGGCCTACCCCTGTTTTTGCCACCTGGGAAAATGTCATTGTGCCATGTCTGACCCATGCTGCTGCTGCTTTCCCTCCACACTGTGTCATTGTGCCACTCTGGGCCCACTTTTTTTTTGCCACCCCAGAATGTCTTTTGTCCCACTGTCGACCTCATACTGCTGCTGGGCTGGCCGTAACCTCCCCAACTGTGCATTGTGCCACTCGGGGCCCTATTACGTTTTCCACCCCCAAAATGTCATTGTCCCACTGTTGCCTCAGCTGTCCCACCGTCCCCCACTCTTGTATTGTCCCACTCTGGGGCCCTATACTGTTTTGCCCCCTCCAGAATGTCATTGTGCATGCCTGACCTCATGTGCTGTTCCCGGGCCCCTCCACATGTGTCATTGTGGCACTCTTGGCCTTTCCTTTTTTTTTGCCCCCCAAATGTCATTGTGCCCCTGTCTGCCCTCATGCTGCGCTGCCGTGCCCTCCACGTGTCATTGTCCCCACTGTCGCCCAGTGCTGCTGCCGTAAACTCCACACTGTGTCTTTTGCCCCTGTCTGCCCTCATGCTGTGCCCGTCCCCTCCACACTTTTTGTCTTGTGCCACTCTGTGGCCTACCCCTGTTTTTGCCACCCCCGAATGTCATTGTCCACTGTCTGCCTCAGCTGCTGTCCCTTTCCCCTCCCATGTGTCATTGTGCCCCTTGGCCTACTCCTTTTTTTGCCCCCTCCAGTGTCTTTTGCCACTGTTGACCTCAGGGCCTGCTGCCGTGCCCTCCACACTGTGTCATTGTGCCTGTCTGCCTCATGCTGCTGTGGTGCCCCCCCACACTGTGTCATTGGGCCTCTGGGGCCCCTACCTGTTTTTGCTACCCCCCCCGATGTCATTGTGCCACTGTCTGCCCCATGCTGCTGCTGTGGCTGCTCCCGTCCCCTCCACAGTGTCATTTTGCCACTTGTGGCCTTTATGTTTTGCCCCTCCAGAATGTCATTTGCCACTGTTGACCTCATGTTGTTTGCTGCCGTGCCCCCACACTGTGTCATTGTGCCATCTGTGGTTTCTCCTTTTTTGCCCCCTCCAGAATGTATTGTGCCCTGCCTGCCCTCATGCTGCTGCTGTCGTGCCCTCCCCACGTGTCATTGTGCCCTTGTGGCCTACCTTTTTTTTGCCCCCTGGGAATGTAAAATTGTGCCACTGTCTGACCTCATGTGCTGTCCCGTGACCTACCGTGTCATTGGCCTGTTACCTCTTGCTGCTGTGCGGCCCCCTCCACACTGTGTCATTGTGCCACTCTGGGGCCCTACCCCTGTTTTTGCCACCTCCAGAATGTCATTGTCCCCTGTCTGCCCTCATGCGGCCGAAACCCTCCCACTGTGTCATTGTGCCATTGTGGCTTTTATGTTTTGCCCCTCCAGAAGTTTTGTCCCACTGTTTGCCTCATGTGCTCTCCCGTGCCCTCCACACGTGTATTGTCCCACTTGGGGTTCTACTCTGTTTTGCCCCCCCAGAATGTCTTGTGCACTGCCTGACCTTGTGCTGCTCCCGTGCCCTCCACACGTGCATTGTCCCCACTTTGGCCTACTCTTTTTTTGCCCCCTCGGGAATGTTTGTCCCACTGTTGACCTCATGCTGCTGCTGCCATGCCCCCCACGTGTCTTGTGCCCTTGGGGGCCTATCCTGTTTTTGACCTCCAGAATGTTTGTGCCACTGTCAGACCTCATCGCTGCTGTGGCGTTTGCGAAACCCTCCACCTGTGCATTGGGCCACTTGTGGCCTATTTTTTTTGCCACCCCAAAGTTTTGTGCCACTTTGACCTCATGTGCCCCCCGTCATCCTCTCTGTCTTGTGCACTTGTGGCCTCTAGTTTTGCCCTCAAAATGTCATTGTGCCATCCCTTTTACCATGCTGCTGTTCCCGTGCCCTCCAACTGGTCATTGTGGCACTCTCGGGCCCATCTGTTTTTGCCCCCTCCAGAATGTCTTTGTGCCACTGTTGACCTCATGCTGTGCTCCCGTGCCTCCACACTGTGTCTTGTCCCATGTTGACCCTCACTGCTGCTGCGTGACCCCACACTGTGTCATTGTGCACTGCTGACTTCATGTGCTGCTGCCGTCCCCCTCCACCTGTTTCTTTGGGCCCACTCTGTGGCCTATCCTGTTTTGCACTCCAAAATGTCTTGTGCACTGTCTGCCTATCTGCGCTCCCCAGCCTCCCCACCTGTTTCTTGTGCCCACTCTGGGGCCCTACCCCTTTTTTTTGCCCCCTCCAGAATGTATTGTCCCATGTTGCTCATGCTGTGTGCCGTGACCTCCCACTGGTTTTGGGCCCCTGTTGCCCTATGTCTGGCCGTGCCCCCACATGGTCTTTGTGGCACTCTGTGGCCTCTCCTGTTTTGTACCCCCGAATTCATTGTGACTGTCTGACCTCATGCTTGCTGTGGCTGCTGCCGTAACCCCCCAACTGTGTCATTGTGCCACTTGTGGCCTATTACTGTTTTGCCCCCTCCAGAATGTCTTGTCCCATGTTTTGCCCTCATGCTGCTGCGCGTCCCCTCCACACTGTGTCTTGTCCCAATTGTGGTCTATCCTGTTTTTGCCCCTCAGAATGTCATTTCCCACGCCTGACCTCATGGCTGCTGTCGGCCCTCCACACTGTGTCTTTGTCCACCTTGGCCTAACTCCTTTTTTGCCACCTGGGAAATGTCTTGTGCCACTGTCTGACTCATGCTGCTGCTGCCATGCCCCCCAATTTTGGTCATTGTCCCCACTCTGTGGCCTACTCCTGTTTTTTGCCCCTCCAGAATGTCTTGTCCCAAGTCAGACTCATACTGCTGCTGGGCTGCTCCCGAAACCCTCCCCCCGTGTCATTGTCCCACTCTGTGGCTATTATGTTTTGCCACCCCAGAATGCATTGTGCCATGTCTGACCCTTGCTGCTGTGGTGACCCCCACACTGTGTCATTGTGCCACTTTTGGGGCCCTACTTTGTTTTTCCCACCCCCAAAATGTATTGTGCCCTGTCTGATTTCTTGCTACTGCTGTGGTGCTGCCATGCCTCCCACTGTGTTATTTTTGCCATCTGTCCCCTATTTGTTTTCCCACTCCAGAATGTATTATGCCTGTCTGACCTCATGGCTGCTCCCGTGACCCCCAAAAAAATTGTCATTGTGCCTTGGGGCCCTATCCGTTTTTCCCACCCCCAAAAATGTCATTTTTCCCACTGTCTGACCTATGTGCTGCGCCGTGCCCCCCACACGTGTTTTTGTGCATTGGGGCCCTTTCCTGTTTTTCCACCCCAAAATGTTTTTTGCCACTTTCTGACCTCATGCTGTGCGTGGCTGTCCCGTCCCGCCCCCTTGTCATTGTGCCCTCTGTGGCCAAACTCTGTTTTTGCCACCTCCAAAATGTCTTGTGCCATGTCTCACCTCAGGCTGTGGCTGCCCCCGTCCCCTCCCACTCTGTCACTGTGTTCCCACTGAGCCTAGTTGTTTTTTTCGAGTTTTCGCTCCTGACTTTTTCACACATTCCCCCCCCCCCCGCCATTTTTTGGTCAGTTTTCCCCTTTTTTTGCCAGGGAATTTTATAGTGAAGCTTTAAAGGGCCCAGCCATATTTTTTAGCATACTAAAACACAACATTGTTGGACCAAACCAAGCCCCCTCTGCATATTTAAGCTGGACAATGTTCTAAAACCCCCCCGCAGGCTTGTGCACCCTGGAAATAGCGTTTTTTAAATGCGATTCGTCCCAATAATTCGGACCCGAATTTATTTTTGTGGGAAATTTTTTTTGCGAAGTGAAATTGGCAGTCCCTTACTTTGAGTCGATAGGGGGGAATGTCGCCCCCGGGTAGCCCGGGGATGGACGAATGTAAATTTAGTAGACCCCGGAGCCAATGACAAAAAGGAGGTGGAACCAACGACATGGAGGCGTGTTTAAGAAAACAAGTAAGGGGACAGTGAAAAAAGACGCTTTGTATGACCCAAATTGAAAAGTTGCTTGTTTTCACTGTCCCTTATTCTAAAGACCTTTTAATAAAATTGAAAAAACCCCCCTTTAGGCCCTCAAATATCCTAAAAAATTTTTTGTTTTAAAATGGCACTAATATTAAAATTTTTAAACATATGTATGTAGGGTTTTTGAAAATGGCAAATTTTTCTAAATTTTCACAATATTTTGATATTCTTCACAAATAAACAAAGATTGTTTTGACCAAAATTTTAAT
>JAODAL010018716.1:0-74011 GCA_025379985.1 Phyllomedusa bahiana | reverse complement strand
TTTTTTTTTTTTTTGGGGCACCCAGCTTTGTTCTTTGACCAGCATCCACTAAATCTAAAACGCAATTCTATAGTCACCCAGGTAATTGAAAGGTCAAAAAATACGTTTTTATAAAAAACAAAACAGATAGTTTTTTTTGACTTTTTCGCACCCATTTTGTTCATTGCGCGCATCCAGTAAATTTTAAAAAGAAATTCTTAGTCCCCACAGGTGAATTAAAAGGTGAAAAAAATAGGTATTAACGAAAACAAACAAACGTTTTTTTTTGACTTTTCCCACCCAGTTTTGTTCTTGACGCAGCACCACGAAAATTTTAAAAACAGAATTCTTTAGTCACCACAGGTGAATTAAAAGGGCAAAAAATACGTGTATTATACAAAACATAACAGATCGTGTTTTTTGACTTTGCGCACCCAGTTTTTTCATTGACGCAGCATCCACTAAATCAAAAAACAGCAATTCATAGCCCACCACAGGTAATTAAAAGGTCAAAAAATACGTGATTATACGAAAACAAAAAATACGTGTTTTTTGACTTTTGCCGCACCCAGCTTTGTTCATTGACGCAGCTCCAGTAATCTAAAACAGCAATTCTATATCACCACAGGTAAATTTTAAAAGGGTGCAAAAAATCCCCTTTTATACAAAAACAAAACGATACGTGTTTTTTGCATTTTGCCCAGCCCAAATTTTTGTTGATAGACCCCCTTGCATTTAAAAATTTGAATCCAGCAATTTTGTTTTGATTAGGGGATTTGGGGGAATAGCTTTTATTTTTCCCTTTTAAAAGAGACTTTTCCCAAAACTATTGATACCTTCTCAAATTTTTATATTTCTACATGGACAAATGAGGTGGGAAGCGGAAGAGGGGGGTAGCACATGGATAGGTACGAAGAAGGGCTCCTTCCGTGTGGCGACAACACGCATGCCAGCGGGTCGCAGTTGCAGACCGTCAGGCCTTTCACGCGGTGTCAGGGCCCTGTGAAATTAAAAACGAAAACGTCGCCAAACTGTCCTTCGTGGTTAATGCAACCTGCATTAAGTTTACCCCCCGTCCTCCCGTCACGGCCACAAAATTTTTCACACACGTTTACTGGGGTCATCGGTTTTGGGGGCTGCTTGGTCCAGAAAAGGCATATCATGTCCTTCAAATAAAAAGGTGGGTTTAAAGACTCCTTTTTCGACTTTTTAAATCTGGGGTTATGCAGGTTGGGGGTATCTGGGGCCCAGGGCAGATAGCCAAATTTTCCCGTGAAACTAAAATGGGGTTGAAAGCTCCTTTTTCCGGGCACTTTTTAAATGTGGGGTCATGCGGTTTGGGGCTCATTTCTGCTTCCAGGAAGGGGGATTCAAAGCCCGTTCAAGTAAAAGAGGTTCAAATCATACTGCCCTTTGGCCTTTTTTTTTGTGGGTGATGCAGGTTTAAGGGTCAGCGTGGGACAAAAGGGGTAGTGAATGTGTGTGTTTTTTTTCTGTGGCTTTTATAACCTAAATGTTTGCCCCAAGATGTACAGGGCCATTTGACTGTTGGGGGGATGTTTAATTTCCCGCTTCTCCCGCCTTTTTTTGGGGTGAAAAAAATGGGTGTGTTGCCCCCTAAAGACTTAAGTCCATCGTGTGGCACTATCCCCGAAAAATTTGCCAAAGTAATCCTAACACTAATTACAGATTGATACTCTGTAATGTCCAATTCATCACATTATCCTATTTCATTATCCTATTTTATAATCCGAATGGTGAATGCCACGGAAAATAAAAACTATGGCAGACCTGGCTTTTTTTCCTGTTCAGTCTCACAAAAAAAACAGACTCAAAAGTTATGAAAAATGTCATGTGCCCCAACATGATACTATTGAAAATGTACATTTACCCTGCAAATATAAGGCTTATACAGCTTCATCAGCAGCAAAGTAAAGTAAACCATCACCAACAAAGTAAAGTTCTAGCTTTTAGAATATAGTGACATAAAAACATGATTTGGCAATTACGATTGATGGTTCAGGAGTGGTCTGTAAAAAAGATGTGGCCTGAAAAAAGTGCTGGTGCGGACTTTAAAACTCCTGTGAGTGGTTGTGTTGGCCGGTGGGCCCAGTACTCTGCTCTGCCCGGGGGCCCATGATATTATTAAGACAACCCTGTTTGAGGCAGATTTTCGGCGGAATCTGCACTGAAACTTCCCATTGAAGTGAATAGGAAGCTTTAAAACTGCATCTAATAAGCAGATTTGATGTGGATTTTGGCGTGGGTCTTCGTCCATATCTCCCTTGATCATTAGCGGAAACATGAAAAAACACCCCTATAGAGAGAATGGATAGGAAGTTTCTCCACTTTGAGACCTTACATACAAGTAGAAGTAGGCTGCATCCAGAAGTCATGCCACCAAAATCCTACTGGAGGATGGACACCGGGACAATTAATGTCCGAGGTAAAAGAATTGGCAGGTCCACCAGTCCATAGTGATGCTTCTCCTCTACTAACTTATCTATTCCTATGCATTCCCCTTCACAGGTCACTGGTCCACATAGCAGAGAGTCTAAATAATTTTTAGCTGATAGAAAAGTCTGAAAAAACAAAATGGAGCTCAGGTAGACGACGAGTGGAAGTATGGGTAGAGTTGTTAAGTATACATAAAAAATAAACTAATTTGCCTCCAAATCCACACTGAAAATCCACCTCAATTCTGCTATAAATCTGCTTCTACATTTTAAAACCACAAAAGGAATATATCTACTACCAGCTAGATGAATGGCCAGCCTCCCGAAACCTCTGACTGATTCAAAACCACATGGAAAAAAGAGGTAATGTCTAAAATATAACTTTTATTAATAATAAATAAAAAAATATCCCACTAACAACTCTCTCTGGAACTACCAGGGCGATACTGTACAATGAATAACAGTCCCTACCCTAAAATGCAAGATGATCGCCCCGATAAAGGGCGCTCTTGCCCGGAACCTGTCCCTAAGAAAATTTACAAATATGATCCTCTAGTCTGGTCCCAACATGTTTCGACCAGCCTGTAAAAATTATTATACCTGGTCACCTCAGGGGACCAAAATGCAGGAATTCAGACTAAAGGTGTTCAAAAATAATTGTCAAATAATATACTACAGGTATACTGTGCTTAATCCAAGATACCTGATAAAATGACAATACCAACTAGGGAAAAAGAGAACAAGGATGATATATTCATCCCAGAAAGTAAGAGGTGGTCATATCCAAAAAATCTCAATACCTTAGGTAAAAGTAATATACCATACCGATATGTAGAGGAACCACCCCACTGTTTCAAGGTGTAGTGATTATAGACACCTCTATGTCATATCTAACCCTGTCAGGGCATTGCAGCTTCGGCCACATTCAATAGTTCAGAGACATTTTAAAATCCTCATCTAATCTTGTTTTCAGGTGTGGATTTTAGACGCAGATTTAACACAGATCTCATATTGAAATTTTCTGCTTCAACTCAGCTACAGTGTGAACATATCCTTTTTAAAGAACAAACAGACAAGGATGTAAAGCATGATCCTAGAATTTTACCACAGTGAATTAGTTATCACTAAATATAATATATGTCATTTTTGAAGAAGTCAGAGCTGGAGTCGGAATATAAAAAAATAGATGAGTGGGAGTCAGAAGATTGCCTAACCCAACTCCACAGCCCTGTAGGACAGACTTCTACCGATAAAACTCTATGGGCATGATAACTGTGTAGGTCATGATCACTTTTTTATTTTTTTGAAAACAGATTTTATTAAAGATTTTCCTATATATATGATAGCTTTAACATTTTATCAGTAAGAGACACAGATACAATTTCGTGCTGAGAAACTGTCCACGGTATAATCAACGTCGAGAAGCCATAAAGCTTCAAATGCTGTCTGCATCTAACAAAAGTCGATGTAAAATATTAAAATAATAACAAAATAATACGCAGTAAGCATATATGTTAATCATAAAAGTGAAACAAGTTAAACAAACAAAAGAAGTCATTCCTGGCTTTTTCTTTTTCTATCATTGATCAACAATCATCAATTGATAACCGATAATCGACCTCCCACAATGGGGGGTGGGTGGGTGGGAGTAAAGGGCAAAGGGGCATCAGAAGAGA
The DNA here is from genome assembly GCA_025379985.1 of Phyllomedusa bahiana. Classification (NCBI taxonomy): domain Eukaryota; kingdom Metazoa; phylum Chordata; class Amphibia; order Anura; family Hylidae; genus Phyllomedusa; species Phyllomedusa bahiana. The sequence goes on along the minus strand of JAODAL010018716.1, from coordinate 69,900 downwards.
AGAATCAAGATTGTCTAACACATTTGCCTGGTATTTATCGCTTATTTACTGTTTGAGAGCTCCCAGAGGGTCAGCCAGAGCTTATCTCGTGTACCATCCTGTATAGCAGAAAGATTTCATCAGTTGGAATAATGGGAGGTTATAAAGGTTTTCCTTTTTTTTTTTTAAAAAACCCTCTGTGCGTAGTTCCTTATGTCTCTCTGTTTCAATCCTATCGGCTGCCAAGTATTTTTTAATTTGATTTACAATAAGAGAGGTTGGAGGGATATAGGGATTTAAAGGGAACCTGTCACATAGGTTATTCCCCCCCTGCTGAGGACAACACAAGCTAGTGTCAGACCTGCTGTTTCCAGCGCTGTGCCCCTTATTCTGTAAGATGCTGTAGTTTTAGAGCATTTACCCCTCAAATCTTATTCATGAGCAGGTGTTAGCCCCGCCCACCAAATGCTAGCCCCACCCACTGACAGTTATTCACATGTTTCTACCTATTCAAAGTAATAGGTTTGTCAGTTGAGGTGGGTGTGGCTAGCCTCAGATGGTCGGGGTTTGAAAAAAACTGATTCTTTGAATGACTCTTCTGGCTGAAAACTGCAGATTTGAGCATTAAATATACGAAAACTACAGGATCTTACAGAATAAGGGACACAGCTCTGGAAACAGCAGGTCTGTCACTGGCTTGTTCTGTCCTCAGCCAGGGGGGCATAAACTATATGATAGGTTCTATTTAACCAGTGGAGTAGAAGGCAGCATTTAGCCACCAAGATCGTGATATGTATGGTTCCCGGTATCAATTTCAGAGAGAACTCCAAACCTCCGTGGGCTAGCGGAGGCCTTGTGTGGTGAAAAATTAACAGCTCGTAGGTTTTGACCAACCTGATCTGCCAGTGAACCCAAACATAGTCAATAAAGAGATTCCAAAAGATCTGCATGGAAGAGCATGACCAGATTCCATGCCACATATCCATGGAAGGAGCTTTGCACTTAGGACAGGACTGAACTCTATTAGGACAGTTTTGCAAGGGAGGGAAGTTAAATCCATAAAATGCATTATGTATAATTTGAAACTGTGTCTCCCTCCATGTCTCACATATCACGTCCCTCCGTAGCCTACGAAGACCTTCAAGTATTTTGTCAGAGATTAACGGATCATCTAATAATAATCGTTCCCATCTCCTAAAAAGAGTCCTACTACCAATCTCCAGGTCTCAGCTTCTCATAGTCCAATGGAGTCCAGAGAAAGTGCAAGATGATCTGTGACATTCTAGAAGGGAGTCAAATTTGTTAGGGGCACATTCTTTGGATAAGTTTCTGAATCTAGATCTACAAAAGGAAAGAATCTGTATTGCTGGGAAGACATGTACCTGGGGGAGGGAAAACCTCTCCAACAATTCAGACGGAGAAAGGCACCTTTTCTCCTCTACATACATCAGCTAGCCTGCATATTTAATTCCTCTTACCCTCCACAATTTAAACATGGGGTTGTCTTGACCTTGGGAAAACTCGGGGAGGTCCAATAAGGGCATTCCCTTTGACAATAATGAGACAACTCCTTTAAGGAGAGCTATGCATGCCGGCCCAAATAAAATGGGAGGAGGTCGAGTTAGGTAACAGAGGGAGCGTCTGGAGGGGACACAGGAGCCTAGGGAAGCAAACCATCATAATAGTGTGGCATCTACCCGAAAGAGAGAGTGGGAGGCCAATCCACCTATGGAGGTCTTCAGATTATCACTTTTTAATATCAATGTCAACAGTAGAGCTCAAATATGGTGTGTAAATAGCCTAATCCTAATCAGATGTGTACCTTAATCCAACAAGTGAGTTCCTACTCTGAAATATCTCGATGCTTGAATATGTGAATATATGGAGATTCCCTTTTCTATAATCTTTTCTCATAAAGACACCATATTGTATCCATTAGCCCAAAGGACAATTTTAGAATGTCAGCTGATAGGTGAGTATCGTTTTCACTAGTGTTTCTTGAATGGAGCCTTGTTTATTTCTAAACAGGTTCAACCAAAGTTGTGAAAAAATTAGGGTTGGGGTAACTGTTGGTAAAAGTTGTAACCGTAGCCCTATCCTTATAAGGATGCTCTCACCATGCTGTTTTACAGAACCTGTACTTCACAGCTACCTTCAGGCTCTCACTTCCTGTTCAGGCTATGGGTGGTTCTACAGCAATAACTGACATTTCAGCTCTACTACTCCTAGCCGAGCCTGTTAAGAGGGACATTGGTAATGGAATTTTATCAGTAGGACTCAAGGCTACATGGTTAGAGTTTGTTAGTATCAAAAACAAACAAACAAACAGGAAATTATGTCACCAGCACAACCAGTAACCTAAGGAAACTTCTGTAAAAAAGCAGAAGATAAGAACTCAAAATGGAGCAAAATCAGAACAACAATGCATTTGTTAATAGTCGTTATGTACCTTTGCCTACATGTTTAAAGCTAGGGTTGTTTAAGGTGTTAATTTACTGGTCCAGCAATGTGTTGTTTTCATTGTGCCCTAAGTTTTGGTCCCACATCCCATCTGATGTTCTAGTTACAATAACATTGGGCCTATGTTGCAGTAACTGGAAGTGATATTGGATGAAGTTAGATGATATTGCTCACCAGATAGCAATATAACCCCCTAAAACCACTTAACCCTAACTTAGGGTTACGGTCAATATTTTGGCCGATCCACACTGAAATGCTTGGATTTAGGTTGAATTGGTCTTTGACCTGAATACTCAACACTATACTAGTTATGACATGCAGAGTGCAAGGAACCTTGGACTCAGCTAAGATGGGGGTTGGTGGGGCATGTTTGCCTAAGGCTGGGTGTAAGGAGAGGCATTAACTTACCAATGTGCCTTAGGCGTAGTATGTAAAGTCTGCACCAGGACAATGAACTGAAGTTTTCCCTGGGTGAAGGAAAACTGAGCTAATACTTTGCAAGGAGGAAATAAGTGCAAACATGGAAAGTTCATATAAACACCATGCAGATATTTGATAGGCCACAATTACCCTAAATATAGATGCTAATTAACAAATTGTCATTAATTTTCTCTAAAATAAAAGCCCTCAGCAGGGGTGTCTGGAGCTGCTGAAGTGAAAGACTTTAACTTCACGTTTGCTCATTTTAATTATTAAACAAACAAGGTCTGTCTGGTATATTTCTCTTTGAATGATGACTATCAGTACAATGCATACTGTAGCGATGGAGGAGATCTTTCACATATGTCAGCTATTAAAGTGATTAAATTACAATTCTAAATGACTGCAATTTATTTTTATGTGCACAGCTACAAACTTCTGATTAAAATTTTAATTGCACTGAAGATAGCTTCCTCTTACAAATTGCTACATCAACTTGGGAAACAAAGTGAATATGGCGCTCTCTGTCCTCATGGTACTGCCTGCCCCGTGATGGAGGCAGAGATATAAAGAACAGTTTATTGGAGCAACAGAAATAAAAATAGAGAGTTTATTGAGTATTAACTTATTTTATTACCTTTAACGTTTTTTTTTTCAATACATTCCTACCTGTTGCTCTAAAAATGTCTGCCTCAAGTGCTGAAGTCATTGCATTGGCTTCATGACTTCAGCATCCCAATATTATAAATTATTCCCAAGTTTACGAAGAAGAAATCAGGTAATAGCCTCATTTATCTAAACTGTCGAGCAGTGAGACTCATAGCTACCAATCAGAGCTCAGCTTTCATTTAATTTGTAGAGAGGCGCTACTAGACTGCCAATCACTGCATGCACATCACTAATACAAGTAAGAGCAGGACAGGACATGTAGTACCGCACTGTACTGTAGAGAGGTGCTATAGACCACAACTCACTGCATGCACCTCACTAATACATGTAAGAGCAGTACAGGTCATGTAGTACCGCACTGTACTGTAGAGAGGCGCTACTAGACCACCAATCACTGTATGCACATCATTAATACAAGTAAGAGCAGGACAGGACATGTAGTACCGCACTGTACTGTAGAGAGGTGCTATAGACCACAAATCACTGCATGCACCTCACTAATACATGTAAGAGCAGTACAGGACATTTAGTACCACACTGTACAGTAGAGAGGCACTATAGACCACAAATCACTGCATGCACCTCACTAATAAATGTAAGAGCAGGACATGTAGTACCACACTGTACTGTAGAGAGGCGCTACTAGACCACCAATTACTGTATGCACATCACTAATACATGTAAGAGCAGTACAGCACATGTAGTACCACACTGTACAGTAGAGAGGCACTATAGACCACCAATCACTACAAGCACCTCACTAATACATGTAAGAGCAGTACAGGACATGCAGTACCACACTGTACTATAGAAAGACACTATAGACCACCAATCACTATATGCACATCACTAATACTGAGGTTTTACAAGTAAACTGTTCTTGTTAATTGGTTGGATCTTCCATCAATCACGAGTCACAGATCAGCAATGTCTGTGACATTGTATGTATGGTATTGCATGGTGGAAATATTGTATCCTGGGATCATAATCCCGAATATATTTTACAGTCCATTTTAAAGCGCTTTTTATAGTTCCAATTATTTGTGCATAGCACAAGAATTTGTGTATTCATTTTACCGAGGAGAATCCACTAAAGGTGGACTTAGAATAAAGCAGCTTGGACTTTCTACAAAGACGCGATTTCAAATGAGTTGTGTCATGCTATGTACCACCTAATCAGGTGAGCGAGTACATTGTACCTGATTATCTGTATTGAATATCCTAAACAAATTACACGAGGTGCGCTGTTTTTCTCTTTGTCCTTTTGCATTTCAGCCCAAGTTTCTCTATAGTACAGTGCAGTACTACATGTCCTATACTGCTCTTTACATGTGCCAGGATGAGCGGCTCCTTTAGGTATCAGGTGAGGGCCACATTTTTCAGCTCCAGCAGCTCTCTGATGTTATTTATTAGGACTTGCTTTATCTATATAAGTATCTGCTTCATTTTCTCTCATTCTCATTTTGCATTATGCTGGGTGACATTTTGGAGCCTTGGAACCAATTACCAGTTTTTCCATAGAGTTATGGTTTCAACATACACTGGTTATTTCCGAAACCAATTAATATTATCTATTGAGGGACAGGTGTATATCTAAATTTCAAAATCTGCTATAACTACTGTGGGTAAAAAAAGTATTTAGTCAGCCACCAATTGTGCTCCTACTTAAAGGGGTTGTATCGGTACAAAGATCATATCTCAGATTATGGGAACAGTAAAAATAAGCACTTTTGTAATTGGGTTGCATTACCTGCATTAGTCACTTGGTTTAGCAGATATGAGCTTTTCTGTAAATCTGTAATCTATTTCTGCTGCTAGTCGGGACACGCCCCATTTCTGTGATCGGCTAGTCGGGACACACCACGGTAAGATCCCACCCCCTAGACACGCCCGCTGCACTGTGATTGGCTGGCTGTCATTTCATTAAGCCTGTTGGGATATTCCCCCAGCCAGGACACGCCCCAGACACACCCTCTGCACTGTGATTGGCTGCCTGCACACTCTGTGCTTACTCCCCTCTGAGCTGTTGAAACCAAAAGTAAAACCAAGGGCTGCTGGCTCTAGGGTGAATAATCTGGCTAATTACTGACTGTTTAACTCATAGATCCCCTCATATACCACAGTGCTACATCCTCTGTTCCCTCCATATACCACAGTCTTCTGCCTGATAACAGAGGGAGAGGAGAGGGGAAGGGCAGTGTGTATTCCTCCATATACCACAGTCATACAGTCTCCTGTCTGATAACAGAAGGGGAGGAGGGGAGGGCAGTGTACAGTCCTCACATGTGTTTCATCAGTTCAGGCTGTGTGTATAACTCGTTATAGCCCAGCATGGAGCTTGTGGAGCCTGAAGGCTCTGCAGACACATGAGAAGCATGCAGGAGGCTGCAGATCTGTTCTCTCCAGACATGCTTCTGCTTCGTCTGCCTCACACAGAATGATGATGTCACAGCTTCAGTGAGGGGAGACATGCCTCCTGGCAAGAGAGACACACCTGCTGATAGGAGAGATTCGCCCCTGGATTTCAAATTCAGTCTCATCGAATCAGCTCAAGAGCACGAACAGTTCAAACGATAACACCCCTTTAAAAAGATGAGAGTGGCCTGTAACTGACATCATAGTTAGACCTCAACTATGAGAGATTAAATGAGAAAACAAATCCCAGAAATCACATTGTCTGATTTGGAAAGAATTTATTTGCAAATTATGGTGGAAAATAAGTATTTGGTCAATAACAAAAGTTCATCTCTATACTTTGTTATATTCTTTGTTGGCAAAGACAGAGGTCAAACTTTTTCTCTAAGGCCTCGTTCACACGGCTTATTTCTCCACGGATTGGCGCCGTACTCCGCGCCGGATTTGCGCTGCACTACGGCGCCAATCCGTCGGAGTAATTACGGTAATCCACTGCTCTCATAGAGAACAGTGGATTCTGTCGCTCCTCCCCGCTCGGCGAATCCGCCGCGGGGGGAGAAAGTGACATGCTCATTATTTACGGCGCGTACGCCGCAGTGATGTTTTGGGGCTGTCGCTGGGCAACACAGACTTTCAACTCCCTCCAAAGGTTTTCTTTGGGGTTGAGAGCTGGAGACTGACTAGGCCACTACAGGACCTTGAAATGCTTCTTACGAAGCCATTCCTTCATTACCCTGGGGTGTGCTTGGGATCATTGTCATGCTGAAAGACCCAGCCACATTTCATCTTCAATGCCCTTGCAGATGGTAGGAGGTTTGCACTCAAACTCTCACGATACATGGCCCCATTCATTCTTTCTTGGACACAGATCAGTCGTCCTGGTCTCTTTGCAGAGAAACCACCCCAAAGCATGATATTGCCACCCCCATGCTTCACAGTAGGTATGGTGCTCTTTGGATGCAACTCAGCCTTCTCTTTCCTCCAAACACGACGAGCTGTGTTTCTACCAGTTTCGAACAGTTCAACTTTGGTTTCATCTGACCATATGACATTCTCCCAATACTCTTCTGGATCATCCAAATGCTCTCTAGCAAGCTTCAGACGGGCCCGGACATGTACTGGCTTAAGCAGGGGGACACGCCTGGCACTGAGTCCTTGGCGGCGTAGTGTGTTACTGATGGTAGCCTTTGTTACGTTGGTCCCAGCTCTCTGCAGGTCATTCACTAGGTCCCTCCTGTGTGGTTCTGGGATTTGTCTGTAATAATTTTGCCCCCAGGGGTGAGATCTTGCGTGGAGCCCCAGATCGAGGGAGATTATCAGTGGTCTTGTATGTCTTCCATTTTCTAATTATTGCTCCCACAGTTGATTTCTTCACACCAGGCTGCTTGCCTATTGCAGATTCAGTCTTCCCATCCTGTTGCAGGGATACACTTTTGTTTCTGGTGCCCTTCGACAGTGCTTTGGTCTTCACCGTAGTGGAGTTTGGAATGTGACTGTTTATGGTTGTGGACCGGTGTCTTTTATACTGATAGCAAGTTCAAACAGATGCCATGACTACAGGTAATGAGTGGAGGACAGAGGAGCCTCTTAAAGAAGAAGTTACAGGTCTGTGAGAGCCAGAAATCTTGCTTTTTTGGTCAGTGCCCAAATACTGATTTTCCACCATAATTTGTAAATAAATTCTTTCCAGATCAGACAATGTGATTTTTGGGATTTGTTTTCTCATTTTGTCTCTTACAGATGAGGCCTATTATAGTACGTGTCAATCACAGGCCTACTCATTTTTTAGATGTGGAGAACTTGGACAATTGGTGGCTGACTAAATACTTTTTTTCCCCACTGAAAATAACTTTAAAGCTGTGTTCCCACCAAACATATCACTAGAGTATGTCAAAGTCTGATAAGTGAGGGTCCCACCTCTGGGACTTGCACCTGTCTCGGAAACAGACCCTAAAAGAATTACATAGTTTTACATAGTATTACATAGTTTGTAAGGCCAAAAAAAAGACATACGTCCATCCAGTTCAGCATATATGGTTATCTATGTTAAAGGGCTTTTCTCACTACAAACATTAGCTTTCAACATAAAGGGACAGTTAAATGAGGACTTTTTCTAAATACATTGGTCAATAGATTTTACTTTAGTCATGAGATAAGAGACAATTTATGTGCTCTGAGGGCACACATGTTTCTAAGGTTACCTGTCTTACCAGACTATAATTCTGTTATCTGATTAGAGGAGAGAGTTTAGAGCAGGGAGTGATGTCACCCTATGGACAGACTGAGTTCTAGAGCAAACAAATTATCTCTGCTATGATTACAGATAAGCCTTTGTTTTCAGTCCTCACAGCACATGTACCTTGTGTTTACTGAAGAGATAACATCTCCTTTACATGTCAGTGTAATGTCTCAGCTACTTACAGAGATGCTAGATATGCTAATCACTGCTACAGAACCACCCACAACCTGAGGAGACAGAATGAGTGTAAAACTGCTTGGGATACCTCTTTAAATTATCTCAGAAACCCAAATGCCATTTAATGCCATTTTTGACTTTGTAACATTGTGAAGATTTTTTTTTGGGGTGTTTTTTAAGTCCTATAGAGAGAATTATGGAAAAACTACAACCATAACATACCTAGCGAGTGCGGATTGTTGATAGAATCTGTGACTTTTAGGCTGTGTTCACTCAATGGAGAGAGAGAGAGAGAGAGAGAGAGAGAGAGAACAGCGAACAGCCTAAGAAAGCAAAAGAAACAAAAAAAACTGTTTAAAACACCACACATGCCATCCCATAAAGTAACGACATATTCATGTGATAACTTTCGAATTGCTTTGGGTCCAACCTTTCAGAAAATTAGTGACCAAGACAATGAAGGAGGTGCAATACTATACTGCGATGTCCAATTCTGAGGTTGTTCCTGCACAGGCAGGTGTCCAGAAGTGAACTGTGCAGGGGGTAAACAATAAAGGGGACACAGCACAAAATCAGCACTCTGTCCCCTTCATTCTCACAATGAAGTGGTGGAGGTCTTAGGGGCCCGACCGCCACCAATCGTAAAGTGATGGCTTATCTTTACAATATGCCCTTACTTTATGAGATGGGAAAGCCACTTTAAATCCTATTTTCATTGCTACAGTATAAGGCAGCTGTAAAATAAGAGGGACCACCATGGAACCATATGGTTAGAAAGTAGTTATATGCAGACAAGTAGATGCTGAAACAGTACTTGTCACAAAATTTAGACAAACGTGGACACTACAGGTATTATTGAATCACAATGGTTCTAGACTGGTCCTTAGAAGCCTGAACTGATGTGACTATTCCTTTCTTGTACTAAAGCTACTTCTTCCTTTAAATTAGAGAAGAGTATGGATATCAAATTGGTAGCACTACAGAACTGAATATAAGATTAAATGGATTTTCTCACTATGCTGTTTCACAGAGCCACAGCCAGCTTCAGACTCACACTTAGGGTGCTTTCACATGAAGCTGCGTTTTTGGTGCGTTTTTTGTGCAGAAACACATCCAAAAAAATTCATCAAAAACGCACCACAAAAAAAACGCACTGTGTGAAAGCACCATTGGGGTGTGTTCATATGGCGTTTTGGATCCAATTTTGGATCCGTTTTGGGTCTGAAAATCGCATCCAAAAGCATTGAGTCAATTGTATCCAAAACGCATCCAACTTGAATCCAACAGGCACGAGCAGCAGACACGCATCCTATAGTTTTAAATGTTGTGTCTTTCGGATCAAGAATTGCCATGACAATTTTCAGAACGGATCCGAAAGACGCATCAGAAGGACGCAAGTAAATACGCATCAGCAATCACTCGTCTGAACTCAGATGCGTGTTTTACATTAAATGCAATGTAAATCACACTGCACATTGTTAGATGCATGTTTGGGTCTCTTTAGGTTCCGAAACACGGATCCAAACACGCATCTAAAAACGTATGTAAACATGAACTCAACACGCTGTGTGAACATGCCCTTAAAGGGGTTTTCTCGACACACCGAATCACTGACAGACAGGCAGTTTTGCATTCACACTGTTGTCGCCTCAGGGCATTACCCTGACAGAGCAGAAAGGGGAATATCTCTCCTTGGGTAGAGCGCCATGTAGACGTGTGGAGTTTTAAATTGCCTTTTTGCCCTCCACTAGAGACTGTTGTCTTTAAAATAATTACAGGTAACTCCATGATCTTCACTGCTCACAGCACTTATACTTTTTGTTTCCTGTAACTAGTCTTGTTAAATCTAATTAATTCACTCAGTCCCTGCAAGTCTGTCCTTGAGATCTCTCAGTTAACCCATTAACGACCCTGGACGTATGAGTACGTCCCAGGGCCGCTAAGGGGCTTTGCAAGGGGATACTAACCACCGCAAACTACCGTACTCCTAGTTATAAATGGGTGGAGAAAACCTCTAGATACATAATGCCCGGTATCGTGAATAATCAGAAAAAAACCACAGAGGACATAGATACCTTCAGGCTAGATAAATAATTAAAACATAACTTTTAATATATATTCATAAAAGAGAAAAGCAGGACCTAACACGATCCCTATAATGCCCTACCTATACTAATGATAATTGGGGAACCCGCCCTGATCCGATCTGGATATGAGGTGTTACCTACGGATCCATCGGCCCAATTTAAGTCAGAATTGGAAATAATCCTGAAGGAAGCATTGATGGCTGAGCTCATTAATAAGCAGGAATTCACGTTTTTGTTACCTCAATTTCCCCGGGTGGCGACATTTTATCGACTACCTAAGGTCCACAAGGGCCTGGTACCCCTTAAATGTCGGCCAATCGTATCGGGGATAGACAATCTAACACAGAATATCAGTCTGTATGTAGATCAGATCTTGGCTCCCCTAGTAACGGCACTTCCATCTTTTGTTAGGGACACCACAGACCTACTTCTAAAACTGGTCCAACTAGTAGTAGTTGGACCAGTTTTAGATATGTGGCTGTGTAGCATAGACGTCGAGGCGCTCTATAGCTCCATCCCACATGATAAAGGCATTGAGGCAGTGAAATTTTTTCTTGGTACAAGAAGCATCTTTCTACAGGCACATAATTCGTTTGTGGTTAAATTGTTGCATTTCATCCTAACACATAACTGCTTTCTATTTGACGGTCGGTGCTACCACCAGCTCAGGGGGACTGCTATGGGGAGCCCGTGCGCTCCCTCCTATGCAAATCTCTTCCTGGGCTGGTAGGAGCATACCACCGTCTTCTCTGATGACTTTCAGGAGGCTCAAGGACATATCGCCTACTGGGGGCGATACATAGATGACATTATGATTCTGTGGTCAGGCTCGGAAGAGACCTTTCTTCAATTTGTTCAGCGATTGAATGTCAACAACATTGGACTTAGGTTTACATCAGTGATACAGAGGACTGAATTGGTATTCTTGGATGTCTTGATTTCAAAAGGACCCGATGACCGTCTAATGACGACCCTATACCGCAAGTCATCTGCTGGCAACAGCCTCTTGCGTTGGGATAGCCATCACCCCTTCCCGTTAAGGAAGGGCATACCGAAGGGTCAATTCATACGTGTACGTAGAAACTGTTCATCTCGGGTCCCCTTTAAAAGGGAGGCAGATAATCTTAAAACTAGATTCCTCGAACGGGGGGGTACCCACATCACATTCTGACAGAAGCATACCATTCGGCTTCCACATCCGATCGTCTTTCCCTACTACAAGAACAACATCCCCAAAAAAATAGTACAACTGATGTAGTGAGAATTATAGGGACGTATGATGATGCCTCAAACCAGATTAGTAACATCATTACAAATTTTTGGCCAATTTTACTACAAGACCCACATTTGAAGGATCTGGTAGATACCCACCCGAGTATTGTATATAGGAGAGGTAAAAATATCCGGGATCGCCTGGTGCAGAGCCATTTTACGCCACCCTCCCCCCCCTACCACATGGTTGACATCTAGGGTACAGGGTACCTATAAGTGTGGAAGGTGCAAGGCATGTCCCTTTATACAGGTAACCAAGTAAGTGACAAATGTTACCACGGGTCAAACTTATAAGACCTTTGGATATGCAAACTGTAAAACAAGGGGAGTAATTTATCAGGCCACTTGCCCATGTCCTCATATGTACGTAGGCAAAACTATCCGTGAATTAAGGCGAAGGATCCTTGAGCACCTTGGGGATGTCAGAAATGATCGAGACACTCCCCTGGCGAGACACTTGAATTCTAAGCATAGGGAGAATACTTTATCTATCTCTTTTTCGGTGGTTGAAATAGTCCATCCCTCCCCCAGAAAGGGGGACTTTGAGAAAAAAATATTACAGAGGGAAGCAAATTGGATTTTTCGGTTAAAAACTGTGCAACCTAACGGTATCAATGATGCTTTATCTTTTGTGCCATTTATTTGATTTCCTCACTATTTATTTTTGTTATTCATATCATCTTTTTAGTGTATCAGATGTTTATGAATTGATATCCTTACTGTATTATTTTAGGTGCCCTACTGGCAATTTTTGACTATGACACTGCAGCATGGGGTCCTTATTATCTAGGTGCCGTTGTTCTATCTATACACCCTTTCAATGTCATTGCCGTTATATTATCATGCACCTAGTTTGGGCATGCTTCTATCACGTATTATTTGTCCTTACCATTGGGGTGCATGTGCTTATCTGCCCGCAGTGTGCACAATTTACGCACTTTTATCATCTATGCGGATGTTTTCGCTTCCCCGGGTGCTTACTTGATCAGGAGTCACGTCATCTTTCCCCATGCGCAGACACCTTATACACCTCGGCAGCCACACGAGATTTGGAATGAAAACATTTATTCTAGTAGAAGCGCCTTTCTGTGGCGTCGCAGGTGTATACTCCTGTGTCGATGCATTAGTAGGCACTCGATAATTTATGCGGGTTTTCTCCAGGACGCATGCGCGGTGGAGCCGTACTGGCTCTTATCACGCGCATGCGCTGTTGTATTGTGGTTGCCGGGCGGAAGCTGGCTGATTCTTGTTCTGGCCCGTCACGGCTGCACTCCGGAACGTACATGTTTTCAGGCCCTCGTGGATGTCGTCACAGGTGGGCGTTATCAGTGGTGTTTTCGGCACCAAATCATAAGGTATTTAAGTTTTGGATCTCCTCCAGTGCAGTGTCTGGCCTCATCAACACGGTCCAGCATGCTGCATCTTTAGGGTTCTTCTTTACCTTGGGAAGTACCCTTTCCGCTACCCCCATGCCAATTCTGGTGAAGGGACGTGAGTTTGTGTACATCTTTGCATTTGACTATATATTATTACAGTAGTCCTATGCATGCTGGTATTATACTTATATGTACCCTATAGATCTTTTTATATTGATTACACAGTACCTGCGACATTTTTTGGTGCTATTGGTTCCCTGATGAACCCACTTTATCTGTGGGGGAAACGCGTCAGGACAGGGATTCTTTTATGTACTGTTTGTGTTTTTTGTCCTGGTGACACTTTGTCGGTAATTGGTAATTTTTGCACTTTGGTGGCAATTTAGTGGTTTCTTTATACCATTTAGGTGTTAGGTAATTTAGGGAGTATATAGGGTTTCGAGATAGGGTCCGGTGTGGGGTCGCCCTTTTTCAGGGCGGGTTCCCCACTTATTATTAGTATACTGTAGGTAGGGCATTATAGGGATCGTGTTAGGTCCTGCATTTCTCTTTTATGAATATATATTAAAAGTTATGTTTTAATTATTTATCTAGCCTGTGGTTTTATCTGTGGTTTTTTTCGGATACTAACCACCGGCAGTAACAGCGCCGGCGGGTGGCTCCACCCGCTGGCGCTGTTTAACCCGTCAGGCAAAGATGGCCACGGCGTCTGACTGAATGACGATCGGTGCCGCGCACCGATCGTTACGGTCATCGGCATCAGCGCAGCCATGCTGCGCCGATCCGACGACCGGACACGGCAGTGGGGAGCCCTGTGAAGGCTCCCGTCACTTACATTTCCCGGTTTGCCCCACTTCCGGCTGTAGACAGGAAGTGGGGAAACCGCCATCTTTGTACACCCTAATGCATTGCCTATGCAATGCATTAGGCTGTATTACAATCGCGCCCCCTAGTGATCAAGCACCATAGGGGGACTAAATGTTACAGTAAAAAAAAAAAAATAATAAAGTTTTAAAGTCCAAAAAAAAAAAAAAATATTAAAAGTTCAAATCACCCCCCTTTCCCCATTTTACAAATAAAATAATTAAAATAATAAAAAAGTTACACATATTTGGTATCGCCGCGTCCGAAAAAGTCCGATCTATAAAAATATAACATCATTTATCCCTTACGCTGAACACCACAGAAGAGAAAAAATTCCAAACGCCAAAATTGCGTTTTTTGGTCATTTTACGTCACTCAAAAATGGAATAAAAATGATCAAAAAAGTTGCATGCATTCCAGACTGCTAGCGATAAAAAGTACACTTTAGCCCGCAAAAAATGCACCCTCACTGACGTCCGTAGGTGTTAGTACAAAAAAGTTATTGGTCGCACGAAATGTTTGGAATTTTTTTACGGTACCAAAACATAACGTAAACCCTACATGTTTGGTATTGCCGGATGCGTAACAACCTGTAGAATACAGATAACACATTATATTTACCAAAGATTGAACGCCGTAAAAGCAAAACATCCAGAAACATGGCGAAAATAAGTTTTTTTTTCACAATTTGTCCCACTTGGAATTTTTTTGCGGTTTCCCAGTATATTCTATAGTATAGTGAATAAAAAAATTAGAAAGTACATCTTGTCCCGCAAAATAAAAGCCCTCATGTGCCTATGTAGGTGGAAAAATAAAAAAAGTTATGGCTTTCAGAAGGCAAGGAGGGAAAAACGAACGTGTCACCAACAAAAAAACGCTGGTTCCTTAAGGGGTTATTAGATAAGAGTATGTTCACACATTGCGGTGCATACTGTGCACCACAATATGCCAGGTGTTTTAAAAGTACGCACTGGCCTAACGCGCTGGCCTAACAGGTATGCAGGTTACCATAATAACCTCTGTGCAGTGAGAGACCTGCTTAACTGTCTACAGGTCATAACTAAAGTAAAATCCACTGACCAATGTATTTAGAAAATGTCTTTTTTTAACAGTCCCCTTATTTTGAAAGCTAATCTTCATAGTGAGAAAACTGCTTTAATCCCTGCTACAGGATTTGCCCAGGTGCTGCTGATAATCTCTGGCTGGCTGCTTTAATAGGCTATGTTCACACGGCAATTATCGGGACGTATCTCGCCCCGTAATACGCACCGTACTGCGCTAAATACGGGGCAAGATACGTTCCAATAATTATGGTAATCCACAGTTCCTCGAGCGGGGAGAGAAGTGACATGTCAATTATTCACGGCGTATACGAGCCCCCGCTCCCGAGCACATGGCGTGATTGCGGGCGAAATACGTCCCCTCAATTACACCGTGTGAACATAGCCATAGGCAGCTTCTCCCAGCAGTCTGGCCCTGAGTATTGGTGTGTGTTGTAACACTAAGGGCATGTTCACACGCCGTACTGCAGGCGTATTTTGGCACTTACTGTGCGTGCCGCTACACACCTGCAATACGCCTATAGCTTTAGAAGTATGCACTGACCAGCGCATACTTCTGAAGTGCTCCCACTGACAATCATTTTCACTGGAAAACAGCAGGTAATCATAGCTCTCAATGAGAGCTACGAATTACCGTATTTGTGGGCGTAATTCAGGTGTATTGCAGTTTATTTACACGCCAAAATACGCTCTGTAAATACGCCATGTGAATATACCTCATGGTTCATACCTTCTGTGTCCTGTTTTTTCCTGAGTACCTGACACCATAGCCTGTGTTGTTTCCCATCCACTCCCTGATGCCTGCTGTCTGGTTTGTCTGGACTTTGTTGGTCCTGCGTCTGAACTACTTATATTTGCTTCCATCTTGCAAAAAAGCTCCTTTGAAAAACGTCACATCAACTTCATAAAAAAAATAAGCTGCCATTTGTATAAAGTGGTAAAAATGGACTCATCTCTTTAAACCACCACCAATCCATCGTTGAAGCCCTGGAGGTCTGTTTGGTCTTTGTTTCCACCCAGTTGGTACTGTATGTGACCGCTGCAGCTAATCAGTGGTATCAGCAACCACGTGCCGCTCCATTGACATCACTGCGAATGGTGACGTCAATGGACTGACACATGGCCGCTATGGCCACTCATTGGCTACAGGGGTCACCTACTGACTGCATGTAAACAAAGATTGGAGAGACCTTTGGAGCTCCAGCATTTGATCACCACTGAATTGAGGAGGTGAGTATGTTTTTTTATGTTATATAAATAGCTGCTATTTTTAATTTTTTTGGGAGTTAACGGCTTAAAATGTGCTAAACAGTACTACAGGGGTGTATAATTTACCATTTATAAATACTATACACTTGTAAGCTATTTTTTTAACTCATGAACTGTCTGGTGTCTTGATCCTCAGAAAACTGGAAGCAGATGGCTGAGCAGAGATAGTCGATATTTCTTAGATTTTCACACAAGGTGACCTTGAAACTGAATCTTAAATCATGTTTGTCATAGTATTAAATTTACTTTGAAATAATCTACTGGATTTTCAAGACTCTGCACTATTTCTGGATTAGTAGTTACACCGGCACATATATTATGTTGACTATTTACAAAAATGTCAGATTACCTTGGAAATCACTGCAGTGAAGCGTGGCCAGGCAACTCTCAAGTAGATTTTACCTATATTTATCAACTTGCAGCACCTATTATAAATGTGCATGCACTGCAGACTTTTAATTACTAATAAGTAGCATAGGATAGTGAGAAATATGGCATTAAAAGTAAGCGAAAATGCCAGAAGTCCAATTGCTGGAGAAAGGGAGGGACAAGGCTGCCATAGAGGTCCATGAGGTCTTTCTTGTACCTACCTCTGATTTTGTACGTATGAGTATGAATCCTAATGAAAATATTAGCTTCATACTTCATCAAACTCTGTATTTATCATCACTAACTACATCTGGCACCCACTGAAACCTTGAGATCACACGACTTATGCTCGTTTGCATGAGCCCTTATTCTAATGCAAGAATGGCTTTCTTAGTATTAAACTATGGCTAGACAAAGTTTCTAAGGGGGGCTGTGAATGGCACTCTAATAGCATCTGAATCACAATCAGACAGACCAAAAGTGACTGCACCTTCAGAAATCCAATACATAAATGCTTTGTTCACTGAATACGAACAGCAACTTCATCTAAGATACAGATTGTGCTGAATACAGAATGAGAGACATATGATAAGCACTGCCGAAGGAAGGCTGGCTAGTAGTAGTATCAGTCTCTTAACATTTTCTTAGGATGGCCAAACACTTGGCTTGAACTGACACCAATAGTTCTCAAAGGATCACTGGAAAAAAGTCCTATTTACTGATTAATTATAATCTGACATTTGTGGCAGAAACAGAAGACAAAAGAAAGACACATCACAGTTTATGAAAACATCAGTGAAACATGGTGGTGGGAATATTCCAATCTTGTTTAGCCTTGCCTCTTAAAGGGTTTGTCTCACCATGCGGTTTTACAGAGCAACAGCCTGCTTCAGATACTTACACTTCCTGGTCAGACTTTGGGTGTTTCTACCAGGGCTGTGGAGTCGGCAAGCCAAAGCTCCTACTCAGACTCCTCACTTTAGCTGACCCCGACTCCAACTCCTGACTCCACCATACATGGCACATGTTTAAGTGATAACTTTACTGTAGTAAAATGGTAACATCAGGCTTTTTATCACCTTATGATACAATAATCAAGCTATTTAGGTAGAACATAGACTGACAAGCAAAATGGTAACAATATTTTGAACTTTTGATTTTCTGGTTCCATATCACCATCCCCTACAGTTTTGAACATGAGACTACCATCATTTTATAGACAATCATCTTACATATCCTATACATAAATGTGACTTGCAACTATTAAGCATCTGCTTAGTTCTGCAGATTATTGTCATGTAACTGCATTGTTATTGTTTTACTCCTTATTTTGTAAGTTTTTTGGGTTTAAATCCCCTTTGGTTTTTCCCAGCAGGGCCTAAATCCTTCTGGGTTGGTTCAGATTAAAGTAGCTTTTTGAAAAAAATCTGTTTCCCAGACCCCTTCACAATATTTCCAATTTTGGGTTTAAAAAGAGGGTTTGGGTTTCCCTGAATTTACCCCCTTTTTTTTCAACTCTACCACAAGTTTTGGTTTGGGTTGAGGTTTGGTGGATGTGGGGGCCCAAATACAGAATTTTTTTCCCTTAAATTTTCCTTTTAACCCTTTTCCTTCCCCCAAACCTTGATGTCTGTTTTCAGGTCGTTGTTCTTTTTGGGGAACCCTTTTTTGTGGGCCCCTTTTAATCCCCATTTTTTCTCGGTATATGAAGTAACTATGTTGTAGGATATCCCCTATACAGCTCAGATTGAGATAAAGGGTTTGTTTCCTGGTCAAGTTTTCCCAACATTTTTTGCTGTGAAAAAAACCCAAAATTATAATCAGGTTTCCCTCCTGGAACTTGACGTTTTTTTAAATTTTTCTGTTCGTTAGTCCCATTTTCCCAAAAACCCATTTCCCCCCACCCTTGGTCTGTTGACTTTCATTCATGCCCCAAAATCACCCCTTTTCCCAATTTTCCCACTTTGGTACTTTTTGAAAAATTTTCGTTGACCCCTTTTTTTGGGGAGTGCCCCTGTGGGTGTAAGGGTTTCGGGTCTGGTTCCGTGGACCCCCAAAAAGCAAAGGGGTTGGAACCCCCACGCCGGGAGCGGAATTTAAGAAAGGCCCATATTACCAGACCCCGCCGCAAAGCGGGTGGACTTGTTTGGGGCGGAATTTAACCCCAGGTCGCTTCCACTGGCGGGATTTGTTTTGCGGTGGCGGCCAAAGGGTAGGCGAGGTACAAAATCGTCAGGCAGGCTCTTTGTGGGGGAAACGGGCCCAGGAGGGTCAGGGCAGGAGCAAGGGGTTTTTGACGTGGACGGGCTGGAAAGGTCAGGGCGGCCCGGCAAGGTTCTTTGGTCGGTAAACGTACGGCAGTTTAATTTGGGGTTTACACGGTAAGATTTGGAAGACAAGATTAAAGGGAACGCTTTCTCCAGAGGTTTAACACTAAGGACCCGGCAAGGCTCCCGGGGAAGGGCCCGGGGATTTTTAAATTTGGAACAGTCCCCGGGCAATGACGATTTCCCCGGCGCACTGTCCCTTTAAATTTCCCCACTGCCGGCGGCGCGCGCGCCCTGAGGGCAGGGAAACCGGGGGCCGGGGACAAAGACGGGCCCTGAGCGGGGAGCTTTGGCCGGGTAAGTGAACCCCCGGGCCAGAGACAGGGGGGGTGTGGGGGCCCCCCAAAAACCCCGCCCCCCCCCCGTTCCCCCCCCCGGGACGGGGGGGCCCGTTGGGTTTGTCGGGGCAGGGAGGGGGCTGGGGACCCGGGCGAGGGTGGGCGGGGGGTTTCCGTGAAGTTCCCCCCCTTTCCTTGGGGCCGCCCCCCCTCCTTTTGGAGTGGAGGAATTTCGGGATGCTGTTTGCGGTTCGGGAAAGGGTTCTCCCTGGCTCCCAGACCTTTTAGGCCCAAACCCCCTTCCCAGCCCACTGGGAAAGTATCTTTTCCCCTAGTTTCCTCATACCCAAGATCTTTGCCTAAAAAGAATTGGGCGCTAGCCACAGAGGGGAGGTGGGACAGCCTTCTTGAGAAGGGGTTTAAGGTTTTCGGGGTTTTGAAAGGGAGACGGGAACAAATTTGGGGAATTTTAATGGTAGGGGGATCCCGGGAGTTTATAAGAGACGGGTTAATGCGAAAATTTAACCTAAAGGGGGTCCCAAAGGAACCCGGGGGGGGTCCAGTTTGTAGGAAGGCATTTTAAAGGCGGACATTTTTGGGCCCGAAAACCCAACCCCTTGTCCCGGGGGAAAAGGGACAGGGGGGGGCCCTTTCTTTCGTTTATGGGCTTGAATCTTCTTTGCGCTCGGAAGTACAGAGCAGAAAATGGCGGGTCGGGGACCGGGGGGTTTTCTTTTCCCTTTGGGCCCGTGCGTCCGCCCCGGGAAAACCCTCGGATGGGGGGATGCCAGGGGGGAAAGGAGGTGGGCGGGGATGCAGCCCTTTATAAGTTTGTAGAAGGGGAGACCCCCGTTGGTTTCAGAATTTTGGGAGTTTTAAAAAAAAATTCCCCGCCCAGGCCCAGATGTTGGACCAATCGTCTTGGTTTTTGTAGAGACAAAAAGGGGGTTTTAGGTAACATCGCAAGACCGGGTTTGGGACCCTCTCCCCGACCATTCCTTTTTGATGGGGGGTATGGGGTTAAGAAAAGTCGACTTCACCTGGATTTGGGGGCCACAGGACTCCCCAAAAACCGGGGAAAAACCAAACTGGACCCCCCCCGATTCCGAGACGATTTGCTGCGGAACCCCTTGCAGACGGAAAACATAAAGGGAAAGGGAAATAGCTCCGCCATGCGGGTGGCGGGGCAGACCGGGCAGGGAACAAAAGCCCCCATCTTGGAAAAACCCGATCTGTGATCCCCCAAATTTTGTTGGTTTTGCCAGCCGAAGGGGGGGAAAATTTGTTATAAAGTCCATAGAAATTTTTTGGTCTTGGTTAAATTTGGGACGGTAGTGGATGTATTTTGGCCCTCCCGGGTTTTGTGACGGGGGCTTTCCCTTGTTAGGGGGCACAAGATTTTCAAGGACTCAAAAAAAAGGCCCTTGACACCCTTTAAACGTCTCGGGCCCCCCCAATAAAACCCGGGAAAAAACCCAAGAGGAATGTCTTTCGGGCGCCGGGTGTTATCGGCCCCCAAAGGAGTTTTTTTTAAAGATAAGTCGGCGGAGAGCGGGGATTTTTAGGTAGGTTTTCCCCGGGGGGAACCCTTCGGGGGTTTAAAACGGGAGCACCCGAGATAAAAAACTTCGGGGGGAAATTTATAGTCTTGGAGTAGTTCTTCCCTACCACGTCGGAGGCAGGGGGATGAGGGCGTCGTTTTCAGTTCTTTTTCTGGGGCCCGGAAAGGGGGATCCGGGAAGAAAATCGGAGAAGAAAGCGCACCCCTAGCCTGGGGGGGTTTTTAAGCCCGCTGAGCCGTCTGGGGGTTTTTGGAAAGGTTTTTTTGGGGCCCGAGAGATGCGGGAAATAGGGGGGCAGCCCCCTTCCAGCAAAAAAAGCCCCTTTCCTCCAACGCAGCTTGTTGTTTGTAAGCCCCCGGGTCCCCAAATTTTCATTTTAGTTTCTTCCCCGAGGAAAAACGATTGGAAAGAACCCCACAGTTAGGGGTCTTCCCCTTTGGGTCCTTTTTTTGAAAAAAACTGCTCCGGGCCCCCCACGGGAGCGCATCACTTTAAAACGGGAAGGGTTTCGCGGGGTTTCCCGGGCCGCGAAATGGTTTAGATGCTGGGGTTTAAAGGAAAATTGGGGTTTGAAAATTTTCCCCTCTTCAGTTTTGGGAAAGGGGGCCAGCGGGGGAGGGTTTTTGGGGTTTTATTTCCCTAGTAGGGGGCCAAAATTCGGGGAAATAGGGGTTAAAAAAAGGGGGGAAATTTAAATTTGGGCCCGGTTTAAGAAAGTTACAAAACCCCAGAAAGCGCTGTTTGGTTTTGCGGGGCCAAACTAGGGTGGTTTATGAACCGGCGGGACAGTTTCCCCTTGGGTCCACCCGTAGGCTTGGTCAGAAAAAAATATATCTCGGGAAACCCGGAAAAGGCCCTAGTTTGGGGGAAAGAGGCACCCCCCTTGCTTGACTTACAAAATGGTTCCCGGGGGACTCTTCAACCCCCGGGAGGGGCATGGCTGCGGTGCTTTTCGAGGTCAGGAAAAGTACAGTATCGAGTATCTTCGGGAAAAACCCATTACGCAGGTGTAGGGAGGGATCGGAAAAGATTTTCATTCACGAGCTCCTGGAAGACGGGAGGCGCATTACACGGGCCCAAAGGGGTTTCACCAGGTACTAAAAAGTGCCCTTTCCCTTTTGGTGTGAAGCCCGTCCCCCCACTCATCCCCTTGTGGTTTGGCCCCAAATTTGGAGGCCCCTCTCAGATCCAGTTTGGGAGAAGATCGGGGGACCCAAACGGCAAAAGGGGGGGTCCCGGTTTTTTTCCCCGGTGATCTTTTTTCAGACCCCGGGTTTTGTTAGGCGGGCTTAAGGAAGTCCTTTTTTTACAAAAAGAACCCCCGCACCAGGGGAGAGGAGAACTTTCAAATGAACCCCTTGGGTTTTCCCCCTGGATGTATTCTGACATGGCTTGTGTTTGGAAAAAATAGGGGGGGTTTCCCCCAGGGGGAGGGTTTCCCGGGGCAAAAAGTAAATAAAGTGTAAGGTCGATGTGGGGAAGACTCTCAGTTTTTTTTTCAGAAACCGCTGCTTTAACCCCAGTTACTCGGGGGGGGCAGCCCGGGCGGGCGGCTCCGTTTTTTCCCGAGGGGTAGCGGGAAAGCCCCGGGCAAAGGTGCCCCAAACAACCCCCCCGGCATTTGGGAACCCCAGTGAGTTATTTTCCCCAGACGCCCAGCCAGGAAAGGGAGAGGGTAGCCGACCCAAAAAAAGCCCCAATGGGGAAACCGACGACGAGGAGGGAAGGGCAACACGAAAGAAGGAGTTTTTCCCTTTTTAAGTAGCGCCCCCACTGGGGGGGACGTGGTTGGGGTGGAAAAACCTGGATGGGGGTTGCTCAGCAACCCCCCTGCTGACAGACGAGTAGCGAGCGGTTTTCCCCAGGCGGACCCCCAAAAGACGAAACCGTTTTTCACCAGAGACTGTGGATAAATTTCCCCGGGCCCTGGGGCCCGACCCCAAGGGGAAAACCCGGAGTTTCCCGGCTTTCAGTCCGCCCTCCCCCCCGGGGCTCAGCAGGGTGGAAAAGGAGGAGTTTCCCACCCTGGGAAATCCCTCCCCCAAAAAACCTGGGGTGGGGAGTTTCCCCCATGTTGGGGAAAGGGCTTGGGGACAAACGCCCCCGGGGAAAAAGGGGGGGGTTCCGGGGGCTGCCACAGTAAGGCACTTTTTCCCTTTCCCGATGCGGGGGCCAACCTTGCTAGGAGCGAGCCCGATAAATTTCGAGGGGTTCCCTCGGTGGGCTTTGGGGGGCCCTGGGGCGCAGGGGGTTGGAACCCCGGTGCAGGGGGGGGGAAAACCGGCGATTTTTGGGCTAGCTGACGTTTTGCCGAAGCCCCTTTTCCCCATTCAAAGAAGGCACATCAAGGGGGAAAAGAAAAACCGGATAAAGTCATGAGGAAGAGGGGTGGGTCTTTTGGGGCCCCAAAACTTTCCTTTTTTTGGGTTGGCCCCCTTTCTTGAAGGGGGGCCCCAGAGCCCCTCTTTCCAGGGACATTTCCTAAAACCAAAGGGGGGGAAAATTGGGTATTGATGGGTCTCCACAGACGACCCCCCTGGTGTAGGTTTAGGGGGTTTGTCTCAGGGAGGATGAGGGCGGTTTCAAACCACTGGGGAAACCACTGAGGAACGACTGTGGGCCCCCGTTACTGGATCTTTCCCGGGTCCCACAGGGGGTTTTGTGGCCCATCCCCGGGGTTTTCCCTGGAGAAGGTGACCCAAAAACCCACTTGGACTTTGGAAAGGAACTGATGGGCCCTTCGCTCCATTTTGCAAAGAAAAATTGGTGATAAACCCCCTGGGGGGTTTCGGGTTCCGCCCTTATTTGGTCGTGGGGGTGAAAACCCGAAGCTTGGGGCCCCCCCAAACCCAACGGAAAACCCTAAAGAGGAACAACCACAGGGGATGGCAAGGGGGGTTTGTGCTGGGGGTGCGATTTGGGGCAAAAAATGGTGGAAGGGGGTCAGTGTTGGCCTGTTGACCTATTTTTGGGGGAATGGGGGGGCAACAACTTCTTCAGATCCCCCAGGGGGGGGTAAGGCACCCTTGGGGGGATCCCTAAAGGCCCCTATTGAAGGGTGGGTTTATGGACCCGCTGGACCCCCGCAAGCGGGGTGGAAGCCCACCCCGGGGGAGGGGGAATTAAGTAGGTCCCGGTTTTCAGGGGCCGCGAAAAAGCGGAATGGAACTTACTGCGGGGTTGGATTCTCCCAGGTGCTTACTGGCGGGACTTGTTTGCGGTGGCGGCCCAAGGGGGTGGGCGAGGGGTACAGTTTCGTAGGCGGCTATAGTGGGGAACAGGCAGGAGGTAGGGCAGGGGGGCCCGGGTTTTGAATGGAAGGCAAAAGGGTTTCCAGGGAGGGGGGCCCAAGGGTTTTTTGGGGTCAAAAAGAAAGGCAGATATTGGTTAATGGTAAACTAAAAGAAAAGATTAGGGAACGGCCTTTTCCCAGAGGTATACACATAAGGACCCCCCGGGCCCAAGGGGCGGCCAGGAAGGGGGCCCGGATTAAATAGAAAAATTGGGGGTTTGACCATTCCCCGGGGACACTTTTCCCTTTAAATTTACACTGCCGGACGCCAAACCCCCCCTGGAGTGGGGCCGAAAGCGCCGTGGGACAGAACAGGCTGAGGGGAGCGGGGCCCGGGTTTGGGTAAACCCGCCGCAGAACAGGGGGGGATTGGCCCCCAAAACCTAAATGTGGGAGGGGGGGCGCGCATGGTGTGGGGCAACGGAGCCCCTGCGAGGGGGGGAAATGAGGGTCGCGGGCCAATCCGTGCCATAGGGATTTCGGGGGAACACGAAAACCCCCAAACGGGAAGTGCCCCCCTAAACAAGGTCCAAATTCCCCCCTCCTTTTGGGGGGGCCCGACCCCTTTTGTAGGGGCCCCCAACCAGAAAAAAGGAGTATAAAATTTAATTTGCAGGACACAAGACATAGACAAAACGACAGAAACAAATAAAAAAGTGTAAGATACCCAGGTCTCCCGGTTTCGGGCAAAGCAGTAAAAAATAACTGAGGGGAGAGAATATTTGGTAGAAAGCAGGGGTAAAACCCAGAAAAGATAAAAAAAAGGAAAAAACGCAAAAGCAATGAAAAAAAGGGCCCAAAATATAGCGGGCCCACAGGTGATTGGTAAAGGCATCCTTAAAAAGGGAAAAGCAGCAAGAAACAGAGGTGTTTTGGGGTTGGAAGAAACACAAAATTTGGGATAGGGAAAACCCAAGGCTGTAAAAATCAAGGGGGAACACTGGTTAATGAAAGAGTTCTGGAGGTTTCCCGGGGCCCCTAGTGTTGGCCCAGGAATCAATTACCCACCAAAAGAAAGAAGAACCCGTTTTAATGGTGAATAAGAAAACAAGGTAAATTCGTTTAAAAAAAACCCTTTGGGTTTTCGTCATACCGGCCCCTGGCCGGTGACCAGGGCCAAAAAGCCGGGGGGGGGTGTCAGGCACAATCAGACAGTACCCCCCCCTTTATGAGGGGCCACCCGGGCCCCCAAAGCCCCCCTTTGGTTTGGGCAGGTGGACTTTGGGGCCTTTTCCCTTTTCCAGTCAGGGGGATGTTTGCAGAGGGGGTTGGAGACGGGACATATTTTTGGGGGTGAAATTGGGTTTTCCACTAGGGGTTTTTTGATTCTCAAATTTTGGGTTTTTTTTTTAAATTTTTTTGATCCCCTTTAACCCCGATGTGCACAGTCGATTAATGGTGGGGAAATTTTTTCAATTTTTTAAAACCTTTTAGTGAGAGTACACGAGAGGGAAACTCCCCATACCAAAAAAGGGAGGAAATTTAGCAGCAGATTCCTGGAATTGGGAAATTTGAGAAACTACCCCCCCGGAGGGGTTTAAAATTTTTTAAGGTTTTTTAGTATACCCAAACATGATCTGGGCCCTGGCCGATATTTAAGTTTGCCTTGGAGTAAAGGTTTTGGTGCAAAAACCTCAGGGTTGGGGGGAGGGAGATTATCCAAATAACTCCTATTTAACACTCGATTTTCTTCTGAAATATGTGAGTATTAATTAAAAGAAACCACGGGGTCAAAGGGCCTTTAAAAAGGGAAACCCCTGAGTGCCCCATTTGATTCAATCGGGGCCCCCAGTCAAACACAAGTTATGGAGGGAGCCCCGGGCAAAACCCCAAAAATGAAAATTTCCCAGCGAATTTCCTTTCCCTTTACCAAAAAAAAAAATTTTCCCTATGCAAAACCCCACATTCAAAGTGGGTTAGCAGTTGAAAATTTTTTTTCTTCCCCCGATTAGGGGGTGAAACCCCCTAAAAAAACCAAAAAAGGGAGAAATCAATGGAACTAGTTTTTCCCAAAACCCAAGGCCCGGCCACAACCTACTGACGGAAATTACAGCAGCGCCCCAGTCCAAAATAGCTTTTTACAAACAAAATTCTTTTAAAATTTGAGACCCAAAGGTTTTTCGGGCAAAAAAAAAAATTATTACCATAGCTAGGGGGTACCTTTATACCTTTTAGTTACCTTCCCGGAAAAAGTCTCCCGGCCTGGGGGTTTCCTTGGGTGGGCTTGGGCCTAGTGGGGGAGTTTCAGAAAAATGGTTTGGGTTTTTCCCAAATAAAAGCACAAGGCCCTTTTCCAACCCAGGGCTCCTCTGGTTTTTGGGGGAGCAATGTAAAAAAACAAAACCCCTTGGGTTTTCTTCAAGAGAAGGTGATAAAAAAAGAGAAGAATTTTTTAGGGGAAGGTAGGGAGGAGGTTTTACAGAAAAAAACGGGCTTTTGAAACGAGATCCCACCCCCCCGTTTTTTTTCCCCGGTTTACCCTTTGTTTCTTTCAACAGTCCAGCTAGAGTATTTAAATTTATTTTTAAATTTTTCAGGGGGGTTGGGGCCCCGACCCCTAGCGTCCTTTACCCATCAGGGCAGTTCCCTTTTTGAAGAGGTTTTATTTGGGGTTTTCCCGACCACTCTTTATGGTACCCCTTGGCGGAAATCAGAAAAATAGTTTTTTCGGGCCGAGCACGGCCCTGGGGTGAATAGATTGCAGGTGGGTTTCGCCCCCTGGGCCCCCAGTTGGGGGGGGTCCCTAGACCTGACCTAAAGCCAAAAAAAATCTTTAAAGGGAAATCCATTTTCCCGGGGGGTTTGGGGGGATTGCTTTTGCCCAATTTTGAGATGGGCCCCGGAGGGGGACACCCCAAAACCGCTTCCTTTTTTTTTCCCCTTCATGGAAAAAAATTGAAACGGAAAAAAAAAAGGGGACAGGATTTCCCCGAAAGTTCGGGGCCCCGTTGGATTTCCATCAAAGGCGATCCAGAGAAGCATCTTCATTTATAAAAGGATGTAGGATTCACCAAAAAAAAGGGCAGGGGACGGCACAGAAGGGGCCCAAGACCGGGTGCCGGGGGAAAATTATGGCATCCAGGGGTTTCGAATTTGGGTTTAAAAGCCCCGCCATGCCCCCGAAATGGTTTTTTTAACTCCCCCAGGGGCGGTCCCGGGGACCAAAAAAACATATTATAAATTTAAAACCCCCGGGGGAGAAAATTAGGGTTTAAAGGGGCCCCCTAAAAATGTCAGGGACCCGGGCAGGGACACACGAACAGACACCAACAGCGGTGAGGCCCTGACACTGGTCCCCCCCCACTGTCCCCGCCCCTTTTTTGGGGGCCCGGGCTTTCCCTTTAAAAAGGGGGCCCCAACCCGGAAAGGCTAGGAGGGTAGTACTAATTAAGGGGGCGACAAAAGACACAGACAAATTTACGACAGAAAAACAATAAAGAAGGGTAAGCCCAGCCAGTTTAAAACCCGGCAGGCGCGCAGTACAAAATTGAGAAGGGGAATAGTTTATAGCAAAAAACAGGGTCAGATACCCCCAAAAAAAAAAAACGAAAGGAAAAACTAGCAATAGGGCAAAAAGACCCCTTTTAGGGAGAACAGGTGACTGGGAAAAGGGGAAACCTTAAATAGGGGAAAAAGCAGACCCCAGAAAAAAAGGGTGATTGGTGGGAAAAAAAACAAAACTTGATAAAGGGGGAAAAAGGGTTTTCAATCAAGGAGGGAAACTGGGTTAATGAAAGAAATTCTGGAGGATTCCGGCCACGGGCGTTTGGCCCGGAATCAAATTTCCCCACAGGGGGAAAAAAGGACCCTTTTCCCCTGGGGAAAAGTAAAAAGGAAATTTCTTTTTAAAAACCCTGGTTTAAATTTGTACCGGCCGTGGCCGGTTTACCCCAAACCAAAAGCCCGGGGGGGGTGTAGGGGGACAATCTTTACAGTGACTGAAGTCGGCTTTCCCCTTTTTTTTTTCAGGCCCCCATTTCCCGACTTGGGTAATTTCGTGAATTTCATTGTGCTTGCAAGGACTCTTTGATTATTTTTACGAAGCTTTTCAAGCCCCCTCCCCTGCGGTGTCTGTCTCCTTAGGAAATAATAGACCTTGTAGAAAAAGCCCTTTTTGAAATCTGATATTTTGCCCGGGCGTCCACCCCCTTGACTTTGGAAAGGATGGATGGGGTTTGTTTCCTTTTTTTTCCAGTGCCCTGGCCCACTTTTTTGCAGTTTTGGGAATTTTATTGGGCCCCGAAACGCTTTTCGATGATTTGGGTGATGCAGGGTTTCCCCTTTTTTTTGAAATCTTCTTCCTGGGGTGAAACCCGTGACCCTTTTACTTGGGAAAAGTAATAACACCTGGTTTTTAGGGAAAAAATGAGAAAGGTTGTAATTTGTAGTGAAAAGAAAAAAGATTGTCCCCCCCCACCAGGGAAAAAGTAACAAAGCAAGAATCTGGGAAAAAACTATCTTAAAAAAGTTTCAGGTCCAAAATTTTTTGTTTGAGATAGCCAAGGTGATTATCTTTAAAATGGGTAATGTTACGTTCAAAGCTTTCAGTGGGGTTGGTTTAATTTTGGAGCCTGAAAGTCACAAGTTCAAAACAGTGTTTCCTTTTCGCTTGTCAGTGTAAAATATATTTATTGGATACGACTTTAGAACACAAAAAAACTTAAAAAAATTGTAAATATGCAAAACACTGCAATAAGTGGTAAAAAACTGTTTAAAAAAAAAAAAACGTCCTGAATAACATTTGTGGAGTCTATGAATTTGTGCTGAGAACTAGTATCTCCTCCATCATATCCTTCATATATGATCTCAAATCTGATCTCATTATTTCCAGGATAGAGAACGGCCTCTCTACACTAACTTGGGTTGGTGGCAAAGCGGTGACTACAGGGGCAACATCTCTAACAACCTCAGAGTATAAAGGAATTGCCTCATGCACACTCAGTTCTGATGAACGGTTGAACTCTTCTACTTCTTTGAAAGCAAGTGAAAAATTTTACTGAAATATCTGTTTGCTGTGGGAGTCGAATCTTTTCCCCTGCAGCAACGCTTTGCCTTCTCTATGTCATCAATTACAGTCCTCATCTGATAAGGCTGAAGATATGGGAGCACTGGCCGGACCCAATTCCTCTTGCTCTTTGCACTGCATCGAACTAACTGGACCAACTTATTATATATTTTGGGAGTTGGAGTCGGCCCATTTTATAATGACTCCGACTCCACAGCCCTGCTTTCTACAGCAATGATTAGCATATCAGCTCTGCAATTCCTAGTTGAGTCTGTTACAGTGACATGAGTACTGGAGGTTTGTAAACTGTAGTGCACAAGGCTACGGAGCTCTAAAGGGTTAAAGCGTGTCAATAAGTGTCTCCATAAGCGCCGCGGTCCCCACTCCAGACTGTGAATGCGCCTGTGTCTCTGTAACCCAAGTTGCTTGTTACTCACCTCTTTCTGCTCCTGCACTGCTTACACTCGATGTCCCTGGGTACCACTCCCTAAGGCACACGTATTCCAACTCTTAGAGATTTAAAGGGCCAGTACTCCACTGATTACCAGTCAGCGGTTGCTGGACCCTTTATTAGGTCACTTTCCCCTGTTAACCTTGCCAGTATATTGCTGCGCTTTCCCTGTGCTTACCATTGTTACGTTTATCTGTCTGCTGCCTGCCCTGATCTTCCACGATTGACCTTACCATGTTTACTTGCCACCTTCCATGACCCTAACACCTGTCCACATCTCAGACTGCCCCTCCTGTACCATCCTGCACCTTTGTTGTCACGTCAAGGGTAGCAACCTGGGGGCCGCCAGCCGCGAAGTCCAACCCGCCTTGAGGCGAACTCTGGTGAACACCACAGGTCTCCTTAGTCTCCGCTTCCTGGCATGGTTCAATAAGTCATCTCTCGTGGTGACTCAGATCATTCACTACCATCATCCCGTGACAGTATACACTTACCATGGATCCCGCCAAGGTGCCCGTGCCTGATCTCCAGGATATTGCAGTTGTAGTGACCCACCAAGGCCTCCTCCAAGAATATTTGCACAAGAAGCTGCAGGACATTGCTGCCTGTCTACTGGCATCTGCACCTGTTTCAGTGCCTGTGGTGACTCCACCTCCAGTTGTTACTGCAAGTCCATCTCTGCATTTGATACAATGGGAACTCCAAGAGTTGCTGGGGTCTCCTAAACCAGTGTATAATTCACCTGGAAATGATGGTGCACCAGTTTCCCTCTAAACTTGCCAAAGTGACCTTTATGATTAGTCTCCTGTCTGGTGGAGCCCTGGCCTGCGCCACCTCTCTCTGGCAGCGAGGGGACCCATTAACACTCAACCTACATCTTAGACACATTCCGCATGAACCCTGGCGCACCTCCTCTGCTGCTCCATCACTGCTTTGTCTACGTCAAGGCAATTCTACTGTAGGGCTATAGAGGTCCTGCTATAGCTATACAGTTTGCGTGCTCGTACTTTGAGCTGGCCTGGAGTACCGAAGGTCTTGTTGGTAGAATTAATGTCAGGGCAGCGTTACTAGCGGTTTAGGGATTTTATTGCAGCCTCAGTGAGGGTGCGGCTTTGTGCTTGATATTGTTAAGTACTTGAGCCAATCTCTGGCTGGAGCAGGGTATTTAAATCTCTTCCTGTCGGCCTGGCCCTGCTGGTGATTGCTTCTTGTGTCCTGGCTGTTGGTTTTTGCTCTGCTATGTTGTTTCGCTGGTTCTCTGGATTTTGGCTTGTCTTCCTGGTTACTCTATCGTCTTGTCCTTCAGTTCTGCGGATACTTCTTGTTTGTCCTAGGGCCGTCTGACTATTCTCTATTTGTTTTTTGTTTTTGTCTGTTTCCCATTTGTCTCCTGTTTATCTTCTGTTTATTGTCACCCATTTACTAGGGTATATTTCAGGAAGAATTTTGAATTCAGGGCCGCCAGCCAGGGACAGATTAGGGCGTCCCTTACATTTAAAGACGATTTGTCTGTCTGGAACATCCCTACCTCTCTGGATAACCTCATTCATCTTGCTACAAGAATTGACATCCATTTTGCGAGAAGCAACTGGAGCTCTATCAGCAGCAAGAATCCACCTGGCCGTGCCAGTCTTCCAGAGACCTCCACTTCCTTCACCTATGGCCCTTCGTAATAAGCCCATGCAAGTGGGAGAGCCCATGTGTCTGAGGAAGAATGCACTCGCAGACATCTCCAGAATCTCTGCTGGTATTGCAGCAGCCAAGCTCATTTCCTGAAAGACTGTCCTCCGGGAAAACTTCAGCACCTAGGCTTCATGAGAGAGGCAGTCTTAGGTGAAGATGCATCCTCTCCTCGTTTCACCGTACCTGTCATGCTCAGCTCCTCATCCAGGGCCAAGTCTCAAATTTCTGCTTTTCTGGATGCTGGTTCTGCCGGAAATTTCATTAATTCATCTTTGATCACCAGATTTCGTCTTTCTGTGATTCCTCTTGTCAAGCCTCTGGTCCTTTCTTCCATTAATGGAGAACTCTTAAAGGCCACAATCCATTATCATACTAACCTCTATCACTTCAGGTTGGAACACTCCACAGAGAGATGATCTTGTTCGTTGTGATGACACATTTTACCTCTGCAGTTCTCCTGGGCCTCCCGTGGCTGTAGCTCCATGCTACTGTACTGGACTGGTGAATAGGCAGTCACTCACTGGAGACAACAGTGTCATTCCTGGTGTTTCAAGCCTCTTTGCTTGGTGAAATGCGTTTCTCCATCTCAGCCCTCCATCCCGCTTCTGGGCCTTCAACTCCATATCAAGATTTTGCAGATGTCTTCGGTTAAAAACAAGTAGTAAAGAATGGATCTTTTCACCCCTGAAACGATTATCAGGACTTAAAGGGGTTTTGCCATAAGGGAATTTCAAGTCCTTTATTTCTTCTCTTCAGCTTGTTCAGTGTGCTCAGAAGGGGGCATTTGTGATTTGTTTGAATTGCATATCATTCGACCCAGCAGACTGACATCACCATACCTCTCCCCACAGTGTTTTCACTCAATTTATTCAAAGGTCTGTTTATGTAAAGAGCTAGAATGTAGCTCAGTGGTAAATTTTTTGCCTAACAGCACATGGGTCATAGGTTCAAATCCCTGTAGGAATCAAACCTTTTAATTTTTTTCACTTATCAATTGCACATACCTGATTGAGGTTTCTTTTTTTTATTTTATTTTGCACTTTTAACTAATGTACTAATGAGTAGAGAGTAAAAGGATACAGTGACAGCACATGGGGTTGAACACTTGCACAGACATGAGTGAGTTGGGATTATTATGCAGGAAGAGACATGACAGTAGCTGCCTGTGAGAGGATAGGGTGAATCCAAGCGATGTGTGTGCAAGACTGAGGAGCTCTCAGCCCTTGTCGTTATACCCCTGGAGACGAGCTGTAAAGCAATGGATAACTAATGGACAGCTAAAAAAACAAACGTACAGAATTTTAATAATGAATGAATGGTGAAAATTGTTTATTGTATAGTTTGCAAAGGCTTTAATATTGTGCAAAACCCCTTTAAAAAATAGCACCCCGAACCAAGTCACCGGAATCCTTTTACTAACCCCTTATACTCATGTAGCTCTTTGACCACTAATGTGGAGCTGGGGAATCATCACTCAAGTTGACTTTCAATGATCCTACAACCTTAACTTGTATCCATGAAGGCGACGAAGAAAGACAGCCCCCCCATTTTCCCCCCCCAAAACACCACATGTGCCAAGGAATTTACAGTATCTTGTGATGCCCTTTGGGCTCTGTAATGCTTCAGCCGTCTTTCAGGACTTTGTCAATAAAGTCTTCCGAGACCTCTTATACATTTGTGTCATAGAATATCTTGCCGACATCTTTATCTTTTCTTCTGATCTCAAGTCTCATAATGATCATGTGGTTCTAAGACACTAACAGGCCAACCACTTCTACGCTTAACTGGAGAAATGTGTATTTGCACAGACTAGTCTACCTTTCCTTGGGTACATCATCTCTGATAGAGGTCTGCAAATGGATCCAGTAAAATGTTCTACTGTTCTTCAGGTGATCAAGCGTTTTCTGGGGTTTGCAAACTACTTTTGTAAATTTATTCCCCACTTCTCTTCTCTGCCAACTCATTTTCGGCTGTTTTCTTAAACCGCCTGAAAAAGCAGCCGAAAATGAGTAAAATGGGGTGCTATGGAAACCTCGTGCAGCAGTCCCCAGTGCACGGGTTTTCCGCCCGATGGTTTTTCTGCCCGCGGACCGCCCGCAAGCCATTCTACATGCACATTCTTCCATCCGGTTTTCGGACGGAATCTGTGCATGTGAATGCGAAGGGGGAGGATCATCGTGGAGAAAAGACGCCCCACCCCTCCCCCCGCACGGCCATGGGGACGGCCGCAAAACAGGACAATTACCGGTTGGATAAACCGACCGGTATTTGTCCCTTACCGTGTGAACGCACCCGTAGTGATTGACAAATAAGGATCACAGCAAAAGCAAAGTGTTTAATAGTCTGCAAGGACACAAAGGAACCTTGCTGCCAAAAGGAACATGGATTTCAAAATCTATTGAAACAATGTTTTGTGGACAAATGAGACTAAAATAGAGCTCTTTGGTTCAAATGAGAAGAGTTATGTTTGGAGAATGGAAAACACTGTATGCCAGCATAGAATCTCATACTTTCTAAGAAACTCAGTGGTGGTGAGATGTATCAGGAATGGACTTGTCATTTCTTGCTATTACATGAATTAGAACGGCAATTCTATATAGATATAACATACATTCAGAATTGATAACCAGCAAATTGTAAAAGGAGATGTCAAGACAGCACTCCATGAGCTGAAACTCAGGAGAATGTGGGTCATGCAGTGAGACAATGACCCTAATCACACAAGTCCTTCTACCAACATTTATAAAACAATAAGGTTAAAGTTTGGAATGAGGAAATCAAAGTCAAGTCGTGACCTTAATGCAATGGAAATTCTTTGAAAGGATCCAAAACCAATAGTACCTATGAAGAAACCCACCAACATAACAGAGGTAAAGCTGTTCTGCACAGAAGAATGGGGTGTGAAATACACAAAAGTGAGTAACAAGTACTAATAAAACAATAACTAGTAACATTTAGATGTGCGAAAATTAAGCACAAACGATCCTACCAGACACTGAAAGCAAAGGTTCACATACTTTTGCCACTCACAGATATGAGATATGTGCTCTTTGTCCTTAATAAATAAATGACTAAGTCTAATATTTTCAACTTATAGTTACATAGTTACAAGTATTTTTTTGTAAGGTTAAAAAAAAGAACCAAGATATCCAACCGAGCCAGTTCATCCAAATATTTGCTAAAGTGTTGAACCAGAGTGTGAAGGTAAGAAGAACCAATATCCACATTTTAAGGTGAAAAAATTCCCATCCCAACTCCAATCAGGCAATCGGAAAAATCCCTGGACAATGACCCCGCTCTCCAGAATCCTAATTCACAATAACTTGATATAATTAATTACACACCAAAATGCATATCAAAAACCCTTTTTGAAACTCTGTATATAAGTAATTCACCAAGGACAAGTAGTCCATTCCTCAGAAGAGATTTCCACATTCACACTTGCTCAACAGTAAATGAATCCCAATCATAAGTTATAATATAAACTTTCGTTCCACAAGACGTAGAGGATGCTCCCTTCTTCTAGTTAAGTCCTGGGTATAAAACAATCTTAGAGAGATCTCTATATTGACCTATTGATATAATTTTTAAAAAACATATTTATAAATCCCCCCGAAGGCCATGTCTATTTCTCTAAACAAAATAACCCTAACCTTGCGTAATCTTTCTGTGAACATAGTCCACCCAGTTCTGTTTATTATTTTATTAGTTTACCTCCTTTGTACCTGTTTTCAAGCTCTATAATGTCTTTCCTGTCAACTGGTGCCCAAACTGTACAGAATGATTCATGTGTGGTCTAACCTTGATGTTACGATACTGGTTGTATGGCTTGAATTCCGAATGGCAGGGGCAAAGACCAACACAAGTAGGCACTGGGAGTCTTGATCTTGGAACATGCAGGTAAAATGGCAAGGATCCAAGGTGAGGATAAGCAGGAGACTGACGAGGGTTAAGGCAGGTCACGTACGAGTTTTGGCAGGGTGTACTGCGATGAGAGGAAACAAACTGGAAGGTGCGTTCCTAGGCGATATGACTGTAGCTAAGCAGGAGCTAGGACACAAAACTAACGCAGGAAGTGACAGCTTGATGAGATTTATAAGGACCGTGGGACATGAAAACAGGAAACAAGAATGGCAAACCAGCAGAGACCACCACGACCATCCACCATCTAAACTGTGGGCAAACTTAATGTGGCAATACACAGTAGCAAGTACCACTTAATAGGCAGAGCTTCCTGACATTACTACATCGCCACCGCAAAGCGGTAGCCAGCAATGGACGATACCTGACTCGGTCAATTTCCGGAAGTACTATGATGACATTGCTAAATCAATTTCGAGGAGCATTGAAGTTTCTCACTGGTTCCCAAACGAATTTTCTTCGGCCCATAACCGTTGCACTTAATGATGTATTTGCACTTGGTTCCCAGAAAAATCTCGAGTCCAGGATTTCGCTCCACAACAAACTGAATACTTGCCCATGCGATCTCCACTGCAAACTAGGAGGATGAGGAAAAGCGGACCTGGAAAGGGTTGTACACGCAGGCTCTATAAGAGAAACATGAAATACGCAGGGAGTGTATCTTTCAGTAGATGGTGGGAGTTTGAGCCGAGGAACAGCTACAGTGACTTGATTAACATTGAAAGAACTAATAAGTGCCTACAAACTTCTGTCGCCAGATTTTGGTGAGGCACTCTAAGTTTCAATTTCGGTAGACAGCCATACCTTATCCCCTACATCAAAGTTGGTGCGGTCATCTTTCGACGTTTTATCTGCCATCTTTTTATTGTAATGATTCTTGAGCCCTCACTAGTGTTTCCTTCAAATAGGGTTTTCAAATTTTTTGCTGTAATTCAGAGATCCTATCAGCGCATCGGAAAGATGCGGTAATAGCAGGAAATCTAGGAAGTATGTTTTGGATGGTATCCCAAATATGCAAAGAAATGCGTTGTATGGTGGAGGCATTTTGGGAGTTGTTTGTAACAAAATCAGCCACAGAAAGTGAATATCAACCCTGTCATCTTGTAGGTGACAAAAATAAGCATCGCAGGGTACTGTACCAGGGTCTGATTAGTGCTTTCAGTCATTCCATTATATTGAGGGATTAAAGGCTGATTGATAGTAATAATATCAATGTCCCATGCCCTGAGCAAAAACTCCGCCAAAATTTGGATAGTAAACTGCACCCCACGATCCGAGATCACTACATCATCAGGAACTCATGCAGTTCGAAACACAATCAGAATTATGAGGTCAGCAGTGTCCTAGTCAGAGGTATACCGTTACATGGGATTAAAAGGTTCCCCTTGGTGAGCCGTCAATCAACAACGATAATAGTATTATTTCCCTTAAAGTATAGCATGTCTACGAAAAGTCCATGGAAATGGAACACCAGGTGACGAGAAGGGACTGGCAAAGGCTGTAAACAAACCCTGGGTGGAGAAACCGTGGAGACTTGCATCGGGCACAAACACACATGATGTCACATACTATCCTTACATCCTGTAAATAATTTGGTCCACCAAAATAATCGGGATAGAAATTCCTGGTTCGATTTGCACTCCTATGTGCCCTTCAATCTTAAATCATGGGCTATACTCATTATCTTCAGTCTTACTCTTTCCGGGTAAATATAGCTGCTGCCCTTGGGCCCCACATCTTGTGTCTTAAGGACTAAGATGCAACATCTCATTATTTTGAGACAACAGGAGATCGGTGGCCATAGGCCTCTCTTAATTCTTCAAGCCAAGTCTTTTATATGTATTACTGCCCACAACAGTAGACTCGATGAACAATAGTTTATGATCGGACTGTAGGAGAGAATCATAGGTAGTAAACAATTCTTGATAGCGCATACCCCTTGCCATTACGGGATGCCGGGGCCTGTTTGAAAATACATAATTAAAATAGATTGAGAAGAAGACTTCCACACTCTTCTTGGCGATGGAGATGACATTTGAGCCGATCTCGACTAATACCCAAATTACGGTGGTCAGTAAGAACGATTATTTAGCATGGTGAGGTATCCCTTGAAGATGTTGTCCACGCCTTCTTAAAGGCTGCGAATCGCTAAAGACATTATTTCCCTCACATCAAAATACTTCACAGCCAGATGTATAAACGACGTTAGAAAAACTGCACGAAGGATGAAAATAAACTCTTGTTCACCGTTTCATGATATAGAAATAAACCCAATAGCACATTCTGAGCATCCACTTCCACAATTAAGGCACATTCATGTTCCAGGATGAATTAATACAAGGGGCTTACGTGACTTGGCTTATAGGAAGGAGAAGGACTACATGTGGCTTGTTAGGTAGACCAACAAAAGCATTCTTTTTCTTAGTACAAATTGAGATATGTGAGAAAATTATTTACTGAGAAATTCTTAATGAAGCGTCAATAGAATTTGTCAAAACCTAATAAGACGTTGAACAGCGCCTTAAATTTGTCTAGGGGAGTAGGCCCCCAGGTTCCTACTAGTGCATAAATCTTACTATATAGTCCATCTGATACCATGAGCTAAATAACAAGAGCCAAGTAATTGGATCACAGTCTGAAGGAAAACCACATTTTCAATCTGATGTAGAGATGGTTTTTCTCTCCGACGTCTAGAACAAGATATTTACATGTCCTCTGTGTTCTTCCATTGAGTTGGAGAAAAACAAAATGTCGTCCAGTAGATGACAAAGACCTAGGACCCAGGAGGACTCTAAATATTTTCATTGACGAGATGCGAATTTGGCTGGGGCAATTGCAAAAGGCCAACATGGCATAACACAATATTCAAAATGCCCGTAAACGTGACCTAAAAGCTGTTTTTCCATTCATGCCCCCGAACATGATACAACAAAGTTATAGGCGCCTCGTAGTTCCTAACTTGTAAAAAAACTATTTCAAGTTGTACGCTTTTATCCCAGAAGCCTCGGGGATCAGAGTTAAAGGATAACGGTTTTCATTATGGTATACTTGTTTAATTCACAATAATCAATACAAGTTCTCGAAGGAAACCATCTTTACATTTTATAAACAAAAGAATATGGGAGCCGACCGCGTGAATTGAATATGGTCGAATGAACCCCTTAAGCAGAAATTTTCCTTCAATTGTAATCCGTACAAATTACTTTTAATTCGGGAACCTGCCATAGGATAATGATAGCCAAAGGTATTGGTGTCACCCCAGGAAGCAATTCTATGGGCCAACTTTATAGGGTTCCTGAGTGGGGGAAGCTTTCTGCATTCTGTTTGCTGCCTACATCCGCAAATTCCATGTATACTAACGGTAGCTCTAAAAGTACATTCTTGTCTATAACTGTGGTCTTCAGAGCCTTGTTCGAGTGAGCATGTTGATCGTCAGGGTCTGCCGACCCCACTGGAAGCTTATCTCCTTGGTTTCCCAGTTTAAACACTGGAATCTGTGCATGCCACCGGATGGGAGACCCAGGATGTTACGGGAAAGTGTGGGAGAAGAGATAAATAGAAACACAGTACTCTTGTCATGAGTGTTGAAAAAAAGTTCATACTAATGACTTCCAGTGGTTCGGGTATTCACTTGAACCACTGAGCCCAGATCTCAGTGTGGAGAACCATCTACGTCTCCATTACCAGGGCTGAGAGTCTTTCTGGATCTTAAAACCCCCCCAAAAAATGTTTCGAGCAAAGGACAGGTTCCATAAAATTAACCACTTGGCCCCAGAGTCCACCATAGGCCGAGGTTGATATCCCACTGGATTTATCCAGGGAAATTAATAGGAAGGGAGCAATGAGAGTCTGTTGTTTCTCTATTTCTTAATAAGCGGTGCCACAGATAGATGGAATGGACAACTACTTATCTCGGATTATAAATCCTGTCTCTGAATCAATGGATACTCCATCTGACAGTCAGGATCCATAAAGTCAGCCACAATCTCCTTGGAACTTGCTAGGTCAGTTGATAATGAAGTGGTCAGACTTTCCCACAGTCTGAAAGCATAAACTCTCCCGAGACCGAGAGCTCTCTTCTGTCAACGGCTCTCCCCACGGTCTTAATATAGAACTACTTGCATAGGTTCACTTCCAGATCTCTGCGAGTTCTTCCCAGGGGTTCCTTGGGAAAGGGAGACGGGAACAGACTGGGCCATGCTTGGGTATCATATTCAAAGTATCCCATTTATTCTTGTCGCCGTTATGAACAGTCCGTTATCATTCGGAAGCAGTGATTTAAGAGAAGCAACCAAACCAAATGGGGCTTCTTGCACGGGCCAGATTTCGTCTTAAATGAGCTTGATAGGTCCATTCCTAAAAAAGACAAGCTTTGCTGCATCATACCAATTTGAGTCGATTGCCCACCTCTTGAACTCCAATGCATGACTCGCCCACTTGGCGTTTGCCCTGACGCAAATGTATTAAGTCTGCCTTCCTCTGAAGCACCACGATTGGGATCGTCAAACATTTATGACTCATGGCGTCAAAGAATACCACCAGTATTCAAACGGGCGTCTTGGGTCCAATCAAGGGTCTAGCCCAGTCAATTGCTTATATGTGTCAATAGCATAAATTATTGACATAGCACCTTAACCTAACCGACTGACAACAGTGTTGGATTGTGCGATCAAAGTAATAATCTGCATTGGTTGACGGGAACCCCCGGAATTTGCACTGTC
Organism: Phyllomedusa bahiana; assembly: GCA_025379985.1. NCBI lineage: Eukaryota > Metazoa > Chordata > Amphibia > Anura > Hylidae > Phyllomedusa > Phyllomedusa bahiana. Next base: position 30,003 of record JAODAL010018716.1, on the reverse strand, counting down.
CCCGCAAATCAAATGTATGCAACTTAGGGCTCACTTACAAGAGACCAATGTGGGTGTCCTGACGTCAGATATTTCAGTATGGAGTAATCGTTCGTGATAATGTTCTGCAACGTTTTTTCCACTTAGGTTCCTTGAATGGATTGTCATAGACTTGGATGCTAGTGTTAGGTCCTGGCCATCAAAGCGTCATATTTCATCTCTAATGCCTGCATCTCAGTGGCATATTATCCCAGTAGTGTGAAGTTGCTTTATTGGCGGCTTCTGTCTGGCTCCAGCCCCGGCGTACTCCATTTTGGGCTTGAGTATCCTGTTATGATACTGGTGAGTATGCTGGAGTTCCAATGGCGGGCTCAAGAACAAACACAAGGATGCACTGGAGTCTTGATCTGGAACAGCAGGAGAAGGCAAGGATCCAAGGTGAGGCTTAGCAGGAGACTGACGGGTAAGCAGGGTCACTCGAGTTTGCAGGGTGGATGCGAGGAGTAGTAACAAACTGGAAGAGTAGTTCCTGAGGCGAGAGGACTGAAGAAGCTAAGTCAGGAGCAATGACACAATACTCAGAGCAGTAAGTAACAAGCATGAGTAGTTATATAGGACCTTGTACAGAGAGAACAGGAAACAGAGATTGCAACCAGCTGAGACACAAGTCCACCAACGTTTGACTGAGGGCAAACTTAATGGGCACACACAGTAGCAAGTTCCACGGTATAGCAGGACTTCCTGACACGTGACATGTATACTGGGAGAATAATGTTCTCATCATGAGCATCTATGCCCTTTTAATGCACCCCTGATCCTATTTGCTTTGGCAGCTGCTCGACATGGCTGCTACAATTAAGTTTACATGTCCACCAGGATTCCAAATTTCCTTCTCCATGTCCACTTTTTACCCATCGTTTTTTATTATCCATTTAACAAGGTGTCATGTAATGGATTTTACCTCCTCATGTGCATAAAACCTTGCTTATAGTTTATCTGTGTAAACCGTCATCTGCCATTCTCAGCCCAGGTCTTCCAACTTCTCCAGATCCCTTTGTAAAAACACATTAATCCTCTATTGTGTTGAATAAACTTTACAGATCTTAGTATAATCAGCAAAAGATCGATATTTCTACTGTGTAATCCCCGTGTGTAAGATCATTAATGAAAATATTAAAGAGGATAGGGCCCCAATACACCCCCTGTGGTACCCCGCGCTAAGTAACAGGGATCCATTCTGAAGAAAGCACGTTAATTACACACAATTGTTATCTATCACAGTAGCCAGTAGCTACCTACAAGCAAACATTTTCCGGCCACCCCAGTCCAAGCATTCCTCATTTAAATACCGAACCATAAATGGAGGCAGCAATGCATATGCTTTAGAAAAATCGAGAAATAATGACATCCAGTTCCTCACGCCCCCTGATCCAGACTAGAACTAACTCCACATAGAAGCTGATGAGATTAGTTTAGACAGGACCTGATCCTCATAAACCCCAAGCTGGTAACGGCAATTATACATCTGATATGTTTAGATTAGCTTCATTTTTCTACTTTAATTTCTGATTTCCTCCTACATTTGAAGGATTTTTAGGACAAATTTATCGAGAAATATAAATAATTCTGAAGGGTTCAGTAACTTTCAAGCACCACTGTATCTATCTCATTGATCGTTCCTCTGACTAGCCTAGTGAGTTGTATATGTATTACGATAAAGGGATGAAAAAGGTTTTTTCTGGTAAGTGGGCCCTCCCAACTGATTAAATATTGTGAAGCAACAACAGCGCAATCTTAAATTTCACTTTGTTTTTTATATTTGATATATTTTGTAATTGATATAATTCACCCTAGTTAAGGCAATGTTGTTTTACACTAAATTAATCACGAGGTAAAGCAGTAATTTTTGTGGCCAACGATGTCTGAACGGTTTTATATTAAGTTTATGGTGCTGATGAAGAATATGACTTTGGTTTTGCCTGATTGGCTTTAGTTTCTCAGATATTCAATAACTAATTAATTAACACAACACATTAGAAAAGCCTTCAGAACTGCAGGAATATTATTATTTAGTTACAGCTAGTAAGTAAACAGTCTAGCATCATCCAAAAAAGAAATTAAAATATCTAACAGTGACAGGAAAAAGTTATGTATTATTTGATGAATTAATACAATGTCAATCAGTTATTGTTATTAATAGAAATGCTTCAAAGAACAGTTTATGTGATTTCCTTTCATGATTGACATCAGGACAATCACATTGGAGACTCCAACAGCGTCGTCTGCCCATCAGAGAATTGTCCCACATACCATCATAAGTTTGTCGCAATCTCTGCCACATGTGTGTGGCCCCAACTGTCCATCATGTCCTACATCCCATCTTACCTACCATCAAGTGTGAAACCCATCAAACCATCATGTGTGTGTCCATCTGCCATCATGTGTAGCGTCCCATCTGCTGTCATGTGTGTGTCCCATCAACCATCATGGGAAGTCTCATAGTTACCAACATGTTTATGTCCTCCATCCAACCATCATGGTGAATGTCTCATCTACCCATCATGAGTGTGTCCCATCCAGCCATCGTGTGTATCTCCCATTCTAACCATCATTGTGTATCACCGCATCTACCATCAAGTTGTAGACCGCATCTGCCATCATGTGAAAGGATCCCATCTACCATCATGTGTGTCCCCCATCTACCATCGAAGTGTACAATCCCATCTGCCAACAAGTGTATGAGCCCAAACTGCCTATCATGTGTAAGTCCCATCTGCCAACAAGTGTACAACCCCATCTACCATCATGTAGTACTCCCATCTACCATCATGTTATGACCAAATTCTCCAAAGAGTATGTTCCATGTACCAATCATTTTTATCTCCCACTACCATCATGTGTATGTTCCATCTACCTATCATATTTATGTCCCATCCTTCCATCAAGTTACATGTCCCATCAACCTCATGTGTATGAACCATCTACCGAACATGTGTAGATCCCATCTGCCATATGTGTAAAAGGTCCCATCTACCACAAGTGTAGATCCCATCTGCAATCATGTGTAAGTCCCATCTACCATCATGTGTAGGTCCCATCTGCCTTGATATCTCTCCTCCATCACCTTCATATCCTGGTGTATATCTGGAAATCTGTTAAATGACTTTGGCGCATCTTTATGCTCATATTAACTCCCATATTTCTGAAGCAGAGCGAGCAGGAATCATGCACCCAGTTCTAAATAGTCTACTCTGTGATTACCCACGTATTCTTCACAACAATGACCAAACTCTTCCAGGCCGAAGCCTCAGTCTCAATCTTGTCATTTGGTAAATTGTAATCATTTCAAAGAGTTAATGAATACGCGAGTAACCATCAAAGATTCCAGCTTTTAGTATTTCCTTGTCACAGTCCAGGAATGATACCCTGTTAGACTGAAGCATTACCTGTTTTGTCCAAAGCCCAAACAAATAGCTTCTTACAATCCCATCTTAATAAGAAGCGGAGGGAGAGGATGAATTTTGTTCCCATCTTCCACCAGCATCCACAAATCTAAAAATTATAGTAACTCCCCTTGATGAGGAATTCATCATCACCCTCCACACAAATCATCAAAGTTGCATAGATGGAGATGAATATTGAGGGGAAATAATCAAGATATGGGTTGGTTCAATGTATAAAATCATGGTATTTTTTTCATTTTTGAAGAATATTCATCCCAATATTAAATTTACTTCTTCCTAATCTTGTGAATTAGTCACTTTTTTGGACACCAGAGTCATGAAAATTGAGTCTAATCTTAGTACTGAATTGTATGTAAAGCCTACTGATTGCAACACACCACTTCGGTATGAGAGCTGCCATCCACCCAATATTATTAGGTCTCTCCCGTACAGCCAGATGCTGTGTGTCAAAAGGATTATAGACAATCCCACTAAATGTGAGGATTCTTTGACTATTTTGTCTAATAAGTTCTGTGAGCGGAGATACCCTTCTAAAATGAATGATTTCTACAGGAAATGTGTAGATGATATCGATAGATCCTCTATACTTTCTCCACAGATTGAGGCAACTACTGATAGAATCCCATTTATATCTACCTATATAGTCCTTAGTTCTTCTATCTCACGTATTTTGAGAAAACACTGGCATATAGTTAGGAATTGCTTTCCCACTTATTTCATTTTGACGCCCAAGGAATCTCTGAGATCGATTTGTGAAAGTGAAATACCTTCCTAATCTAGAACTAAACAACTATTTCTAACTAAACCCAAGTTGGGCACCTTTCCAGGCCTGAATTGTATAAACTGCAAAACTATTGAGAAACATGAATTTTTTGTTCAACCAAATACTAAAGAGAAATTTCCAATTAAGGCCTATTTTACATACAGTTCAGACTGGGTAATATATGTATTATAGTGTCCTTGCAGCAAGATTTGCGTGGGTGAGACTACCTGTCATCTTAACACACAGCTGAATGTCCATCGATATTCAATACTTAAAAAGAGATTGGATCTGCCAGTACCAAAACATTTTTATGAAGCTGGACTTTCGGAATGGGACTTTAAGTTCATGATTTTAGATCATGTTATGCCGCTAAAAAGAGGAGGGGATAGGTCTATATTACTTAAAAAGAAAGAATTAGATCCACAAACTTAATTCCCTCAAATGTAAAGGTTTAAATGTAGAGCTTAAAGAGAACCTGTCACATAGATTATGCCTCCCTTACTGAGGCAGAAACAAGCTTGTCAGACCTGCTGTTTCCAGCGCTGTGTCCCTTATTCTGTGAGATACTGTAGTTTTCGAGTATTTAATGCTCAAATCTGCAGTTTTCAGCCAGTCATGAAAAGAGTCAGTTTTTTTTCAAACCCCGCCCACCTGAGGCTAGCCCCGCCCTCCTCAAATGATAGGCTATGTTCACACGGCTTATTTCGGGGCGTTTTTAAAGGACGATTTACGCCCGCAAATACGTCCCGAAATACTTTTCAAATACGTGCACAAAGTTTTGGAAACGTATTTCGCGTGTAAATACAATCCCCATTCTTTACTATGGGGTTTTTACGTTGCGAAATACGCCCCCAATAAGGGGACAGGGGGACTTAATTTTAACGATCGTATTTACGGACGTATTTAAATGCCTGCAAATAGGTACGCGAAAATCCACCTCAGTGAACGCAAGCGTATTTTACATTGGAATAAAAGTTTATCAAATTTTTCCCATATTGAAACGTATTTCGGGACGTATTTGCGGACGTAAATACCCCCGAAATACAGGTTGAACATACCATAAACCATTTACTTGAATAGGAAGAAACAGTGAATAACTGCCAGGGGTGGGAAAAAAGCCTTTGGGTGGGTGTGGGCTAACACCTCTAAATAATAAGATTTGAGCATTAAATGCTCTAAAACCTGCTGCATCACAGAAAAGGGACACAGCACTGGGAACAGAATATCTGACACTAGTTGTGTGCCCTCAGCAAGGGGGGCATAACCTATGTGACAGGTTCTCTTTAAAATTAATTACAAAATGTTTAAATAGCTGTGGGTTTGAGCTTCAGGGCAGCCTGACATTTATCCCCCAGTCACGTTCCTCTCCCGGTATGGGAGGATTTTCTTATTTCATTTAGTGATTTTTATTTGTTTTAATATTGGAACTCATTTTGTTCTTTTTTTTCTAGATTATGAGCCACCTCCTACACAAAAAACTTTTTTACTTTTTTATTTTTAGAATTTTACTTTGTCTCCTCAATTCTTTTGAGCTGTAGTGTGCATGTCCTATGTCCATCAACATTAGCCATCTTTCTTTGTCTTTTTTTCTTTTTTCTTTTCATTTTCATTTTTTATTATATTTTCTTTTTTTTTGCTTTTTTTATTATTATTTTTTTGCTATTTTTGTAAACTTTATGTTTATGGGACTCTCTTATGTTTTTCTCTATTTTGTGACATGACAGATGCCACATTTGAGAGGGAATGTGCTTATACAAGGGAGAATACTGGCTACAATTGTGTGTAGTTTATTACTATACATGTTTTGTGAATGGTTAGAATGTACATTGCTTGTTCACCACAGTTGTACAGGTGCTGTTACATCCTCCCTCTGAGTTCGTTGTCCGCGGTCACTTGCTATAATCATAGTATATAAAATAATATGTAAATATAAATTATATATAATACTTTATATATAATATATATATATATAATATATATAATAATATACAACTCAAACCCCCCACTTTATTAGGTACACAGCTAGTAACAGGTTGGACCCCTTTTGCCTTCAGAACTGCCTCAATTTTTTGTGGCATAGATTTTTCTTGGGCTGCAACGATGCTCAATTGGTACCAAGGGGCCCAAAGAGTGCCAAAAAAATATTCCCCACACCATGACACCACCACCACCCGCCTGAACCGTTGATACAAGGCAGGATGGATCCATGCTTCATGTTGTTGACGCCAAATTCTGACCCTACCATCCGAATGTCGCAGCAGAAATCAGACTCATCAGACCAGGCAACGTTTTTTCCAATCTTCTACTGTCCAAATTTCGATGAGCTGGGCAAATTGGGGGCCTCAGTTTCCTGTTCTTAGCTGAAAGGAGTGGCACCCGGTGTGGGCTTCTGCTGCTGTACCCATCTGCCTCAAAGTTCGCCGTACTGTGCGTTCAGAGATGCTCTTCTGCTACCTTGTTTGTAACGGTGGCTATTGATTCACTGTTTGCCTTTTTTATCAGCTCGAACCAGTCTGCCCATTCCCTTTGACCTCTGGCCATCAACAAGGCATTTCCCCCCCACAGGACTGCCGCTCACTGATGTTTTTTTTTTTTCGGACCATTCTCTGTAAACCCTAGAGATGGTTGTGCGTGAAAATCCCAGGAGATCAGCAGTTTCTGAAATACTCAGACCAGCCCTTCTGGCCCCAACAACCATGCCACGTTCAAAGGCACTCAAATCACCTTTTTTCCCCATACTGATGCCGGTTTGAACTGCAGGGGATTGTCTTGACCATGTTCTACATGCTTAAATGCACTGAGTTGCCGCATGTGATTGGCTGATTTGAAATTAAGTGTTAACGAGCAGCTGGACCCGGTGACCTAATAAAGTGGCCGGTGAGTGTATATACCCAATTTTAATTATTTTATGTTTTTCTTAATTTGTATTATTTTTCCTTTTTCGTCTTCGTTTTCTTCTTCTATACTTACTTGCTTGGGCGATCCAGCGGTGCTCTTGTCTGTGATGCTAATGCATTACATACGGATGCTGCTGTTCTTTGCCTTTTTCTAAGATGGTGCCCGCAACTTTTCGTTGTTGTGCGCATGCATGAGACTGAACGGTTTCTGCCATGTACTCTCACGATACTAGGGCTTTGGACATGCGCAGTTTAGCTCTGCCGACTCCGAGACTCATATTGAATATTCAATGAGGTAACTTTTTATTAATGGTGATAGGAGGAGCTCATTCCGCCCCTTATTTATGTAATATTACTACTCACATATTCATAATGTATTAATTATGTTATTTTCACTGATTGTAACCATTTTATTGTATATATATTATATGTATTCACACTTTTGCATGTTGCATTGTCATTTTTTGATATTGGATATTCACTGTCTTATATTTTTGTACTTAATTGATATTTTTGCATATTCATGAGCACTGACCTTTAAATATGAGATGTTTTCCACTTACCAATTGCTTGAGAAAGGCAATCAGTGAGCTGAAACCTTGCCTTTGGACATGAAATAAAACACACATGTCACGTCAGAGGAGGTGCAGTGGGCTCTGACTGCCACCCAGCTCACTGTCCCTGCCTACTTGGCGTGTTTGCCCTAGTGGCAGACCCCAACTTGGACGACAGCCCCTACGCTGCTAAGTGCAGTGCCGTCAGGGAAACTCAAAGTCCAACATTCCGGGTCATTTCACAGTACGGGAACGTATATCCCCAAGAAACGTAAGCCAAAAAAAATAGTCAAAAAGAAGCCGGGTCCAAACACGGTCAGGAGCGCAGTTACAAGTCAAGGCAAAGGCGAGATCAGGAAGCGATCCGAGGTCAGAATCGGGAGAGCAAATACCAACAGGAAACACAGGAAGTAGCAAGGGGAACCTTTCTTCGGGCAAAGACTGAGAGAAGTGAGGGAGTTTAAATAAGGAACCCAGAGCCTGCCCCAGCAGACGATTGGTGCGGCCTCCGGGCCCTCCTATTGGCCAGTGCGACACACCCTCTGACTTGATTAGGAGCTGAGCTGTCACTCCTAATCTCATAGGCCCTGCTTCTCTCGGGGTGTGCCCGACTGATAGAGGTGATTAACCCCAAACCCTACCGGCGCCTTGCTGCTTCATGGCGGAAAAAAGTGCGCACCTGCACAGTTTCCCCCCCCCTTTTAAAGGAGGGGCCACTGACCCTTCCCTGGTTTGGGTTTGTCCGGGTGAGAGTCGTGGAATTCCTGATCAGCGATTCAGCGTGGATGAACCTGGCTGGAACCCACATCCTCTCCTCCGGGCCATAACCCTTCCAGTGGACAAGGTACTGTAAGGACCTCTGCACTCTGCGGGAGTCTAAGATGCGAGCGACTTCATATTCCAACTGACCTTCTAAACTAACAGGAGGAGAGGGTTTCGAAGGTGAAGTCGGAGATGGAATGTGCCTCTTTAATAGTGACTGGTGAAAAACGTTATGAACCCGGAGGGAGGGAGGTAACTTAAGACGGTTATGCACCGGTTTAAACCACTTCCTGCACCACAAAAAGGACCCACAAATCGTGGAGCTAATTTACCGCAAGGCACTTTTAGGCGAACATTTCGGGTGGACAACCAAACTCTATCCCCCACAGCAAAACCACTAGAGCAAAGACGTCTTTTGTCACACTTTCTTTTTTGGATGCTCTGGGCGTTGACCCAGTTCTTCTGAACTTGGGCCAGACTGTGTACAGATCTTTAATGATAACATCCACCCCGCTGTGATCAGATGTACCACTGGAAAATGATGCATGCCTTGGTGAAAACCATAAATTTCAGTAAAATGGTGAGGTACCAGACGAGCTACTATCCTGATTATTAATGGCAAATTCAACCAACGATAAGTATTTTACCCCAATCTACCTGCTGATCAGATACAAAAACAACGGAGTTTTTGTGTTACCAATTTTTTATTAAACCCTCTCAGTCTGCCCATTAGTCTCTGGTGGAAGGCAGAGGGGAAGGACAGGGTTGATACCTAGAGCCTTGCAAAGGGCTTTTCCAAAAACAGAAACAAAATTGAACCCCCTGTCAGAAACAAAAATTCTCCGTAAACCATGCAATTTGACAAAAATGTTTGATGAAAAGTTCAGCAAGTTTTTTTGGGCAACGGTAACCCCCTTAGCGGAACAAGATGGCCATCTTACTGAAACGATCACTAAACCACCCAAATAACCTGACTTACCCCTGAGTAGGAATGTCAGTCATGAAATCCATGGAGATGTGGGTTTCCACGGATGTTCAGAATGGTAGAGGCAAAGTTTTGCCAGGAGGACGAGTTCTGGGAACCTTTGCCCGAGCACAGAACTTCGCAAGATGCCACATAGGCCTCAACATTATGAGAGAATTTACGGCCCACCAGTAAAATTCGAGAATCCGCCTCTTGTGCCAGACACCACAAGATTGTTTCCCGATAAAATAGAATCATGAAATTCTTTTAATAATCATAGCCGTAGCAAGTGGGGACAAAGAAACCCTTTGAAACAGGACAATTGGCAGTATCATATCCGGAGGGCTTAATCTCCGGGCTAAATCAGGGGAAATAACCAAGACAACAGTCTCCTTGGGGAATATAGGTACCGGATTTCCCCTGTATTGCCCAGTATGATAGGAGACATCTGTCAACAACACTGTTGCCCCACTTGGTTAAATTCCCTGAATTCCAGTCAAACACCGGGTTGTTTCTGAAGCCAGGCAGCCCCAAAACCACATCAACGGGCAGCCCCTCCATGAAAAAAATAGAAATACACTTCTCAGTAGTATGGATCCAACCCACCATCTCAAGCTCAGGAGTACAATTTGGATTGTGCCCTTTGTTCACAGAGTAGGTCGATTTCCACAACCCGCAGGGACTCAGAGAGAGGCCTCCAAAGTAGACCCAGACGTTTGGCGAAGGACGCATTTACAAAATTGGGAAACTGACCCAGAAACCACAAAAGCATTCCCAGAACCAGACAGAGACAAATATGAGATCTAAAATGAGAGACAGCAACATTTTGGATACAAGAGGAAATACCTGCTCGCCCAGGGATCTTCCTGCAAATCACCTAGGCACTGGAGTTTTATCTGGGCCTGTCTTCCATCTGGAGCACCCCCCGAATGCCGTGTCCATCTTCGCCACAGTAAAGCACAACCCCTGATTTCGACGGTAGTCCTACGGTCACTAGCAAAGTCGGGGAAGAAGCCCCCACTTGCATGGGCCTCCCCTGGGTTTAAATCAAAACAACGGGTGTAGAGGTGACCATGGTGTGGGCCACCGGAAGAGGAGCCTTTTCCGACGTCTCTCCCTAAAACGTCTGTCCAACAACGGCTAATGCCATAGCCTCATCTAAAGTACCAGGGGTAGGGTAAGCCACCAATAAATCCTTCACATGGTCAGCTAACCCTAATCTAAACTGGCATCTAAGAGCTGGGTCGTTCCACCCAGACGTTACACACCAGCGGCGAAATTCGGAGCAATACTCATCCACAGTCCTTTTACCCTGCCTCAAGGTGGTCAGCTGAGCCTCGACCACTGCTCCCCTATCAGGGTCATCAAAAATATGCCTAAAGAGGCAAAGAACTTGTCCAGAGAAGAAAATTCTGGCGAAATTTAAGGGTAACGAAAATGCCCACTCTTGAGGGGACCCTGAAGTATGGACATAACTATTTCCACTTCTGCCCTAAAATACAGCGACATCCCTCTCTAAATTCAAAAAAAGGGCCCTTCTGTTGCCTAGAATCTATCAGGGCAACTGAATAGGAGGTTCCACAGGGGGCAGAAAAATACAGGAACACTCGACTTAGGGTAATCTCCTGCTGCTGTACCCTCAGTGCCAGATGCTGTACTAGCTGGGTAAGCCCCTGCATTTGCTCTACCAGAGCTATCATGGGGTTCATAGGAAGTGGAACGCAGTGACAGTTTCGGCCAGAGAAAATGTCACGTCAGAGGAGATGCAGTGGGCTTTGACTGCCACCCAGCCCACTGTCCCTGCCTACTTGGCGTGCTTCCCTAGGCGGCGACCCCAAATGGACGACAAACCCCTACGCTGCTAAAATGCAGTGCCGCCCGGGAAACTCAAAGTCCAACAGTCCGGGTCAGTCACAAGTACGGGAAACGTATATGCCAAGAAACGTAAGCCAAAAGAATAGTCAAAAAGCAAGCCGGGGTCCAAACACGGTCAGGAGCGCAGTACAAAGTCGGAGGCAAAGGCGAGGTCAGGAAGCGATCCGAGGTCAGAGATCAGGAGAGCAAATACCAACAGGAAACACAGGAAGTAGCAAGGGGAAACCTTTCTCAGGCAAAGACTGAGTGAAGTGAGGGAGTTTAAATGAGGAACCCAGAGCCCGCCCCAGCAGACGATGGTGTGGCCTCCGGTCCCTCCTATTGGCCAGTGCGACACACCCTCTGACTTGATTAGGAGCTGAACTGTCACTCCTAAGCTCATCAGTCCTGCTTCTCCCTGGGTGTGTTGACTGACTAGAGGGATTAACCCCTATCGTGCCTTGCTGCTTCACGGCGGAAACGTGCGCCGTGACAACACATTTTTTCATTTCCACCAATTGTGAGTGCAAGTGGACTTTCGTTTTCTACTACTGACCCATGACAAGGTTTTTTCTCTGCATTTGCACCCGACCTCCTGGTTCTTTGGAGGTGCTGACTTTTTCCTATTTTTTCTATCTATCTATCTATCTATCTATCTATCTATCTATCTATCTGTCTGTCTGTCTGTCTGTCTGTCTGTCTGTCTGTCTGTCTGTCTGTCTACATGTCCTATCTATCTATCTATCTATCAGCCGTCTATCTGTCTGTCTCTCTGTGTGTCTGTCTCTCTGTCTGTCTGTCTACATGTCCTACCTATCTATCTATCTATCTATCTATCTATCTATCTGTCTGTCTGTCTGTCTGTCTGTCTGTCTGTCTGTCTGTCTGTCTGTCTACATGTCCTATCTATCTATCTGTCTATCTACATGTCCTATCTATCTATCTATCTATCTATCTTTCTATCTTTCTATCTGTCTGTCTGTCTGTCTCTATCTGTCTACATGTCCTATGTATCTATCTTTCTATCTGTCTGTCTGTCTGTCTCTATCTGTCTACATGTCCTATGTATCTATGTATCTATCTATGTATCTATCTATCTATCTATCTATCTATCTATCTATCTATCTATCTATCTATCTATCTATCTATTACATGTCCTATCTATCTATCTATCTGTCTGTCTGTCTACATGTCCTGTCTATCTATCTATCTATCTATCTATCTATCTATCTATCTGTCTGTCTAAAAAAAAAAAAAAAAAAAAAAGAAAACCACAGCAGCACTATAGGAGAAAGCGATGTACCAGTGATACTGAGCCTGGTCAAAGACTCAAAACTTAGATATCCATAGACAAAACTTGCAGCACTCAGCTAGGAAACGGTGAAGAAACTGTGCGTTTATTTCCCCATGTTACAGGACGATATTTCGGCTTGCTCACAGAGCTATTTTCAAGTATCCATATTTTCTATTTCATATCATATCTTTCTATGTGTTACCTGTAAAGTTTTAATCAATGTAGATCTGTGACAAATATGCTTGTATTCTGTACATGAATGTATTCCTATTTTTGTAGCTGTGTATATGTGATGTCTGTTATATAAAAGTAGTAGGTTATAGGCTGTATATATGGTTTTTTTTTGCTGTTCAAACACTTTAATGTTTTTCTAATTTTCTAACTCTTTGCACCTCTCGGTTTTATCATTTTTGTGTGTTCTACTAATTCCTGGCATAGGGACAGGTGCTCGCTCTACTGTCTCCGTCCTCCCCTGCTGGTGTGCATTACATTATCAGCAGCTTTTATATTTAGATTCCAGCCAAATCTTCTTCGGTCTAATACCTAAGCTGTATAAGATGAGGTGAAGATGTAGCAGAGCCTCAGACTGATGGGATCCAATAGCAGCAGGATTCTGGATTGCTTTATTCAAATACTTGCTCAGCTGGTCCAAATTAAGAGCAACTCCGTCCATCTAGGTGGTGTCAACATAGTCTTATTAGGTTCCTGATAGCTTGCATTGTATGGCTTTTATTAATGTAATAAAATGTCCATAAATGATTCACAAATGGTCAAGTTACATCTCACTGACATTCTCATTTCTACATATATCAGTATGTGTAGAAGTTACCATCCTGGTTATTACAGGAATAATACCAAGAGAACATAAATATCATATATATTGTAGGTCCTGATCTTTCAAAGGCCACTACTAACTCTACTAGTCAGTACTATAGAGGTTCAAGCTGAAGCCACGTTATAGTGTATACGGCAATACTAGAGGATCTGTTTTGTCTCACATTGACCACTAGGGGGCACTCATTGACCACTTATGGAATATTGTCTGTGACTTCACCTGAGCCAGACAACAAAATTGAAAGTTCTTATCAATCTACTGTACATGAGCTATTTCAAAAAATAGAAATGAGGCTCAGAAAAATCTGGATGAGTGTCCTCAAGTAAAACAGGCAGGCATAGTCCTTCAGCTCACAATTAGGTGATACAAACTATAGTTAAACAACAGTTTGGGCCATAACTTCACAATGCAGCTGCTGCCACATTGGTTATGGTTAGAGCCCGGAGATATGTACCACATACAACTATCAGTGTTCAGATTTTTTATTGCTTTAAAATGTATTTAAAAAGTTTAACAATCTAAGGTTTGTTGGTACCTACTGGAGTACAAATGTACTAACCCAGGATAGAAAATATGAATGTTAACAAAAGTATTTACTCTAAAACAGCCACACATAACATACAGATTTTCTTGTATCATTTTATAGTCTTTATCCCTATGGCTGAATAAGAGAACCAAAAAGTGCATGGGGTCTTGAAGAGGACATGTGATATCACATATGACTGTTTAAGTAAAACTATATTAAAATGGCTACTAGGCAGCCAGTGTTCTACTTTGTACTGATGAGGGGCAAACAACCCGAAACAGCTGTCTGCAGATGAATATCTGGTTGGCTGCAGAGTCCCATGAGCCTTTTGGAATATATTTAAACTGATTTTTCAAGACTTTTAAATACCTCCCTATCACCTACCACTCTGCTAAAATAGAAAAAACAAACTCACTTTGCCCATCACCATCATTTCAGCACTGCCAGATCTCAATTGCTCACCTCCCTCACCCCCACTGATGACATCACGTTCATGGATCACATGATACTACAACCAGTCTTGTGTCCAAATTGTCAATATTTTGTGTGGCCACCATCATTTTCCAGCACTGTCTTAACTCTCTTGGGCATGGAGTTCACTAGAGCATCAATGGTTGCCCCTGAAACCTTCTTTTACTTCTCCATGTTGACATCACAGAGCTGGCAGATGTTGGAGACCTTGCGCTCCTCCACATTCCGTTTGAGGATTCTCCATAGATGCTCAATAGGGTTTAGGTCTGGAGACATGCTTGCTCAGTCCAGCACCTTTACCCTCATTTTCTTTAGCAAGGCAGTGGTTGTCTTGGAGGTGTATGTGGGGTCATTATTATGTTGGAATACTGCCCTGCGGCCCGGTTTCCGAAGTGAGGGGATCATGCTCTGCTTCAGTATGTCACAGTACATGTTGGCATTCATGGTTCCCTTAATGAACTGTAGCTCCTAACAGCCAGCAGCACTCATGCAGCCCCATGACACTCCCACCACCATGCTTGAATATAGTCTTTGTACTACTCACCTAGTTGCCGCCAGACACTTGCCACCATCTGAATCGAATACGTTTATCTTGGTCTCTTCAGAACATAGAACATGGTTCCAGCAATCTATGTCCTGCTTGTCTTCAGCAAACTGTTTAAGGGCTTTCTTGTGCATCATCTTTAGAAGAGGCTTCCTCCTGGGATGACAGCCATGCAGACCAATTTAATGCAGTGTGTGGTCTATGGTCTGAGCACTGATAGGTTGACCCCCACCCCTTTAACCAGTGCAGCAATACTGGCAGTGCACATATGTCTATTTTGAAAAGAAAGTCTCTGGATATGATTCTGAGCATGTGCACCCAACTTCTTTGGTCAATCATGGCGGGGAATGGAACCTGACTTGTTCAACCGCTGTATGATTCACACCTGAGATCTTGAGGCATGCTAAATAGCCCCCCCTGATAAAAATGACTGCATAAAAAGACATGATAGAATGACATAATAAAAGGATTGCAACATAGTGCATCACACACAATATTAATATACAAAACCATTAAGTAAACTGGAACAAAAAATTTGACCTCAGGGGTTTATTTTTCATACGTCTCACCCTTTCTGATGTGGAATGGGAAATTGACTCGCAGGTGTGGGAGGAATTGTGCTCCCCTTGTTCTCCAGATGCCTGCTTCAGCCGGTAAGCTTCCTCTTTCTGCCCCTACATCTATAGTTTTTATATACATTTAATGCACAAACTATATATAGCACCGTTGTGTATGTAACCCATTCTAACATATGCTCTCTTTCCCTCCTATCCCCAGGCCTGACCCCAGGCTTCCCTACTAGCCACAGTACCACTCCCCTTCTTTGGTGCGTTACCCTCTACCTCTTTTACTACTCAGTTTACTATTATTCTCTTCATTACCCCTTTTTTCTACCCTTCGCCTTTTTTACATCATATTGTTTACAGTGACTTCATGCAATTCTACCTTATTCTTTGGTCCCACAGTGATAAGCTATGTTCTGTTCATATTATATATTTCCTTTCCCTTCTGTTTTCTTTCCTCTTGCCTCATCTTTTTCAGCGGTCTCTTGCAATCTCTTTACCTAACATATTCATGTCGTATTTCCCACCCCTATGATATTTCACTACACTTCCTACAACCTATTTCCTTTCTGTCCTCTCTCTTCTTTGTCTGCCTTAGCTCTATATTCTCCATCCACTATATTGTCTGTTTTGGACTTCTTTTCCTTTTTTCTTTTCTCAACTCACCTTGTTCATTTATTGTCCTGTATATTTATACATATGTCCCTATATGTTTTCTTTGCAGTGACCCTTTAGACTAAGGTTGTAAACGTCACAACAATTTGTGGTCACCAGATATTTCACGACTGTACAAGCAATTAATGTTATCTGAATTGTATGGACTTTGTACTTGAAAATACTGTAAAATATACAAATCTCCCTTTAAACACAATAGTCCTCGTGCTGTGGATTACTAGTATTTCTGTACATACGGGTTGGCATCCCTTATAATAACCGTGAGCTATACATTAGATATTATTGCATTGTTTTTTAAAAAAATAATAACTTTTCTTTTAAATTTGCTTTGCATTTTTATTTTCTGAGACCAGTAAGTTTTTCTCCGTCCACGGACCTGTGTGAGTGTTATTTTTTTTAGCCTGGAGTGCAGTTGTTTTTGGTACCATTTTAAGATACGTGCGACATTGTGATCCCTCTTTATTCCAATTTATTGGGGAGACAAAGTAACCAACAAATAAAGCAATGTCGCCATTGGGTATTTTGCTCAAAGCATTTACCATGCAGGTTAAATAAGTTTTTGTTTTAATATATTGGACTTTTAAGATTCTGGTATTTTTTGTTTGTCTATTTTTTATTTGTAAAACAGGAAAATATTTTTTTTTAATTTTACATTTTTTAAATTTTTTTTTTATAGACTACTAGGAAGTACGAATATATTTCAACGTACAATTATGACTCTCCTATTACAGCCTGCCTTAATTAGGCCCATGGCTGCTCTGACAACCAGTTGGCACCCTCGCGATAAGCGTGTGGGGGGCTTAGGAGGCGGGATTATGGGTGTGTGGGGTCGAGTATTGGAGCTGTGTTGTGGGGGGGGTCATTGGGAGTTGTGTGTGGGGGGGTCATTGGAGGTGTGTGTGGGGGGGGTCATTGGGAGGTGTGTGGGGGGGGGTCATTGGGAGGTGTGTGGGGGGGGTCATTGGGAGGCACATGGGGGTGTCATTTTTTTCATTGGGAGGCGTGTGGGGGGTTAATTGGGAGGCGTTTGGGGGGGTCATTGGGAGGCGTGTGTGCGCGGTAATTGGGAGGCGTGTGGGGGGGGTCATTGGGAGGCGTGTGGGGGGGTCATTGAGTGGCTTGTGGGGGGGTCATTGGGAGGCGTGGGGGGGGTCATTGGGAGGCGTGGGGGGGGGGTCATTGGGAGGCGTGTGGGGGGGGTCATTGGGAGGGTGTGGGGGGGGTCCTTGGGAGGCGTGTGGGGGGGGGTCATTGGGAGGCGTGTGGGGGGGGTCATTGGGAGGCGTGTGGGGGGGTCCTTGGGAGGCGTGTGGGGGGGTCATTGGGAGGCGTGTGGGGGGGTCCTTGGGAGGCGTGTGGGGGGGGGTCATTGGGAGGCGTGTGTGGGGTGGTCATTGGGAGGCGTGTGGGGGGGGGTCATTGGGAGGCGTGTGGGGGGGTCATTGGGAGGCGTGTGGGGGGTCATTGGGAGGCGTGTGGGGGGGTCATTGGGAGGCGTGTGGGGGGGGTCATTGGGAGGCGTGTGGGGGGGGGGGGTCATTGGGAGGCGTGTGGGGGGGGGGTCATTGGGAGGCGTGTGGGGGGTGGTCATTGGGAGGCGTGGGGGGGTCATTGGGAGGCGTGTGGGGGGGGGTCATTGGGTGGCGTGTGGGGGGGGTCATTGAGAGGCGTGTGGAGGGGGGGTTCATTGGGAGGCGTGTGGGGGGGTCATTGAGAGGCGTGTGTGGGGGGGGTCATTGGGAGGCTGTGTGGGGGGTCAATGGGAGCTGGGGGGGGGGTCATTGGGAGGCGTGGGGGAGGGGTAATGGGAGGCGGGGGGGGGGTGGGTCATTGGAAGGCGTGTGGGGGGTAATTGGGAGGCGTGTGTGGGGGGTCATTGGGAGGCGTGTGGAGGGTCATTGGGAGGCGTGTGGGGGGTCAGGGGGAGGCGGGGGGGGGCCTTGGGAGGCGTGTGGGGGGGGGTCCTTGGGAGGCGTGTGGGGGGGTCCTTGGGAGGCGTGTGGGGGGGGTCATTGGGAGGCGTGTGGGGGGGTCATTGGGAGGCGTGTGGGGGGGGACTTTGGGGGCGTTTGGGGGGGCTCCTTGGGAGGCGTGGGGGGGTCATTGGGAGGCGTGTGGGGGGGTCATTGGGAGGCGTGTGGGGGGGGGGGTCATTGGGAGGCGTGTGGGAGGGTCATTGGGAGGCGTGTGGGGGGGGTCATTGGGAGGCGTGTGGGGGTCATTGGGAGGCGTGTGGGGGGTAATTGGGAGGCGTGTGGGGGGTAATTGGGAGGCGTGTGGGGGGTAATTGGGAGGCGTGTGGGGGGTAATTGGGAGGCGTGTGGGAGGGTCATTGGGAGGCGTGTGTGGGGGGGTCATTGGGAGGCGTGTGGGGGTCATTGGGAGGCGTGTGGGGGGGTAATTGGGAGGCGTGTGGGGGGGTCATTGGGAGGCGTGTGGGGGGGTAATTGGGAGGCGTGTGTGGGGGGTCATTGGGAGGCGTGTGGGGGGTCATTGGGAGGCATGTTTGTGGGGGTCACTGGGAAGCAAGTGGGAGGGGGATGCTCACTTTCTGCATAACTGCCTAGATGCCCTGGTTGCAGCATCAAAGAAGTTAAACAGCCTGGATCAGAGTTATCTCTGGTCTGACTGCTGAAGGCAGGTGCTGACTTTAACTAACAGACCTCTTTGTAAGATAATATTGATTCCTCAACACGTCACAGACTTTTAATTCAAAATAGTGGTATTTATTAAATTACAGAAAAATTGGACAAATCTCCATTATGTGCAGATTTCAATACTAAAGCAGGATCGATAATCCAGACTAGAGAGAAAGCATTTGTGGTCTGTTAGCCTTCCTCAGTAGTGCCTGGAAATAAAAAACATTATGTAAATATTACAAATATTGATAAATAATGGTAAAAGAGAATCAAACAAATGTGGCAGAAGTAAGAATAATAGGTAATGGATAGGATAGGCTGGCAGTAATGAAGGCTATATTTACTATTTTGCCATAGGTAAATTTAAACTCTATCAGTTCTCAATCTATAAAACACTAAAACGTAACTTTTATTATGTATAACACTTAACCTCTATATGCACTATTTAAAAACCTGATTTCTAACCTCTCAATATAACCCTCTCTACTTCTGAAGGAATAGCTCTATTATCAAGTCTGGTGGAACCCCACCTATTAACAGGAAAAACTTATATATACAGTAATTTACTAACTCCAATAAGGGATCCCAAGCATCCTACTTGGGCAGTCATCCCAAATCTAATGTACAGAGGTTAGAGGTGAAGTGTTATACATAATAAAAGTTACGTTTTAGTGTTTTATAGATAGAGAACTGATAGAGTTTAAGTTTGCCTATGGCAAAATAACAAATATAGTGATCAAAAGTCACTCTTTGTTCTCATGCGAGATTCCCATTTTTTGGAGACTATTTGGCAGTAATGAAGGAGCGCAGTGTAGGAGTAAAGGGCATATGTAGAGAAATGATCTAGGGTACTGGTGGATTTCTTCTTTCTTGCCTTCTTGCCATTTATGGAACAGACTGAGCCCATGAGCCTACTCCATACACACTTCTTGACATTGTAATAGAAATGTACAGCAAATGTCAGGAGGACATAACACTTGTGCTCACTTTTCTTTAACAGCAGGTGGTGCCATAGGCTGTTGTCTACCTCTGCCTACCCTTTGTCTCAGCCCTGATCAGGAGAACAAGCTCTGGACTGGTGATCAGACTGAGGTTACGAGACACATGTGGTCATATTAAAAGGGTTTCAAATATTTGAATGCTGCTTCCGAACAAGGGCGTCACATGCAACTAATTTAGATCACTTCTTGGAAGTGAGTATCTCTGAAGGGTGATGTAAGCAGAGGTGTCTGACCCCTGCAGGCAATTCAGTGGCTTCCATGACGGCTTCTTCATTTGGAATTTCAAAAATGAAAATAGGCCAGGGAGACGGGGCTCTGAGGAAGGCGAGTTTAAGTTTTTTATTTTTTATTTTACTGGCGTCACAAGAGCCACAGGTTTGATTTTGTTATGAGGTAGAAAAGCCTTTTACACTTTCCTGAAGACCTCTTATACCTCATTGAAAGGTAACTTCATTGTATTGTATTTTAGTTAGTGCCTTCCTTTCTACTAGAGAGGGATCATGAGGCCGGCTTAATGGCTACTTTCTTCTGTTGATGTAGTGGGGTCATGCACGTGATTCCAAAACTAAAAAGAAAGCTCTGATTAGGAACATGTGTGCTCCTCTCTGCCACTTCCTCCTCTGACATGAGATTGGATGACTTTTCATCTGGTACTAAACACCTAAGGACCCGTTTATACGGCAATGGGCAAATACCCGTTGGTTTATCACAGGGCCGCGGGTGGAGGAAGGGGGGGCGGCTTTTCTCCACGATGAGCCCTCCCCCTTCCTATTGACATGCACATATTCTGTCCGAAAACCGCATGGTAGAATGTTCCACAATGTTTTTCAGGCGTCCCGCGGGTGGAAAATCAGTGCAGTGGGGACACGCCCATTGTGCTCATTTGCGACCGTTTTTTCAGATGGTCAGCAAAACCGCAAACCGGCTGAAAAACCATCCGTAGACCCGTGCCGTGGGGACATGCCCTAACAGTTTTTTTTACAGAAACTAATACTTATTGTAATATAAAGTTCTCCTTAACCATTTGCTTTGGTTTGTGCAGGGCTTTGTCAGAGTTCATTGCTTTATAATCAGTAGCAAAGCGAACCATAGATTTCTAGAACTGATCATGGCTTTCCACTAGGTAAGAGCCACCAGGAGTTCTTAGCGATGTTTTGAAGACTCTTTTATAGAAGCTAATGTGTTCATTATCCTCTGATCAATGAGATGTCAGTTGCCCGGTAGATGTTTGTGACTATTCTCAGCAGATGATGTGATGATTGCCATTAGCAATTTATTAGGTAGATTCATGACTTTGACAAGAATGATCACTGCATCATCACCGAAGTCATGTGTACATCCTGGGCTATCAATCAGGGAGCGTGACTTGAGAGGAAGCTTTTCTTAATTATCACTTCTCTATGGTTGATACTTGTTATTTCAGCGACTAATTAATTTTTAAACAAAAAAAAAACCTAACAGACTTTATAGGTTCCTTGCATACACCGCCTGCAGGAAAAAAATATTCGGTTATCTTAAGTCTTATAGGTACAAAACATCTAATTGACAAGATCCACAGGAAATCATCAGGCGTCATGCAATTTACCGGATGGGCCAAGCGCCAGCAAAAAAGAACTGAATGCAGCACAGAGCCAAATGTTGATTAAGTTTGCACAATTTGCCTGTTGTTGGCAGGGTCAGGCTATAACATCAGGCAATCTTATCATTTGCCATTGTTGTCCAACAAAAACAAGAATTATGTTTCCGCTGGCATGTGGGAACCAAACAGGACAGAAAAGTGACCATCTGGTCTAATCAATGGCTTCATCCATCATGTTAATGAAAGGGTTAGAATCTTACACAGGCAAAAGTCCATAGACCAATCCTATGTGACACTGATTTATCAAATTAAAGTCGGTGGATTTTTCATGCCAACTGATCTCTTTGACCCACACATTTTCCTAAATGTTCTGGCTGACCAGGTTTCTGCTTTATTAAATGTGTCTTTTTAGCCGGCGTTCTTTAAAATCAAAATTTTTTTTATTTGTGCATCGTAATAACCACAATTTGTGCGTTAAAACAAAGTTGCATTCATAGACAAAACGATAGAGATACTTAGGTTTTTGGTGCGGCTATAGCCAAGCCGTTCACGTGTGTCCAGACTTAACAGGACAGGTTTCTGCTGTTCATGGCTTCTATGTCAGTAGTGTGATGGACCATTTCAGGTGGGTCATGTTGTCAGCGGATGTCCTCAGGAACCGCAGAATGTCTTTACCCTGCTTCAGTCATTTGTACATTTGCAGAGTTTTATCCTTATTTAGCTTTGGCGTAGTTGGAACATGCTGGATGCCATCAGGTCTGCAGCAGCTGCTTGATGCCATTGAGTTAGCGTGTTGTGGCTTACTGGCTGATTATATAATGGTTTGCAGAATCCGTAAATCAATGTTTTTGGGACTTTTCCAATAGAAAAATTAATTGCTAACTAAGTACATGCAAACACCAAGCAGACTCCTTTACCACATTCTTTTATCTAGGAAATGTATGTTGCTATAGTTACTGATGTAATGGTTGGGCATATCAATAGAGCTTTTGCCCAAAATAATATATATATTATATAACAATTATCGCTACACAGTCAAGTGACATTATTATGACCACTATTACTTTCAACATCGGCAGCACATAATTCATGAATTCATGTTTGGTGAGCTGGCTTGGTGGGTATATTACATATGTGATATGCTGATCACACACCTCATATTAGCTTTCAAGCCAAGAGTGGCAGTGTTTCTGAAACTGCGCAGTTTGTGAACTGTTCATGTGCTGCTGTAGTGAAACTGTATAGTGAGTGGAAAAATGGCGTCATTGAAGATAAGTGATGGGGAAACTGCGGTGCACCATGTGCCGTTGATGTCAGAAATAAACGCTGGCAAAGAAGGTGTGCAGTGGTGGACCGACATACTAATGTGGAGTAGCTCACCACCTGATGATAGCTACCAGACGTGCCTGAAACAATAGTTCAATGAACGCTATTGTGTATGGGGCTCCGAAGCAAACGGGTGATCACTGGACCTGTGCTAATGCAGTTACTTGGCAGAAAGGGTTTCAATTTTCACAGTAGCATCAGGAATTGGACCTCTACTGATTCACAAAGGGTTGCCGATGAGTCACATTTTCTGCTTCCTTGACAGGTGGACGGTTGTCTGTCAGAAACGTACACCCTGCCACAATTTCTAGAAGAATGCAAGCTGGTGAAGGCAGTGTTATGGTCTTAGATATGTCTTTGTGGCATTCTCTGGGCCACTCATTTATGCTGAAAGTACTCTAAATCGATTTGAATATGAATCTATTCTTGCAGATTACATAAAGCTGGGATTTTCCAGCAAGTCATTGTCATATATCACACAATTAGAAATGTATGGCATTGGTTGGCAGAGCATGATCAAGACTTCCAAGTACTATCATGGAAACCTACTTCCCCAGACTTAAACCCAATTGAGCATCTGTGGGAGTACTTTGTTATGTTGGCTCTTTGGATCCACACCCACGCACCCTCCAGCAGCTGTGGGATGCAGTCAACGTGGCTCCAGATACCTGTGAAAGTCTACCAGAACCTTATTGAGTCACTCCAGTCTAGCTGCTGTCCGTTCTGCACAAGGCGGTCACTCTGGATATTAGTTGGTGGTCATAATAATGTGACCCGACTGTATATATCTACATTTTAAGAGCCTGTAGGCACAATATATAATTCGTAAGCTTCTAATAAAGTGAGGGTGGACATACTATTGATGCAACCTCTGCATCTGCCTCATAGTCCATTAGGTAAGTTGACCCACCACCCCTTAAGAGCACCAAGCAGCTTCTTACTTTCTTTTGGATTGCAAGTAAGGGCTAAGGAATTTCATAGCTCAATTACCAGTAATTTTTGTTAGAGAAAAATAAGGGGGCAGGGGCTTTAGGACCTGCTATTGAACAGCATGGGGCCTTTATACTGTTCTTGGACAGGGATCAACTTTTATCTGTGTCTGACCCTGGTGATCAGTATTTTCCGACAGTATTTTGAATCAGAAATCAGAACTGCGTGCAAAGAAGGGGAGCACACTAAATTAATTCAGAGAACTCTCTTAAATTCCCTGATTTGGGCTTATAAATAGTAATGAAAAGTATTCATCAAATCTGCAGTGTGAATAGGGCCTAATAGAGACAACACTCACGCTTACCGCAGATAGTTGGAGCTAAACTCTTTGCATAACTATTGAACAGCGGCTACTGCCTAAATATTCACTATATTATAAACAAGCCCTGATTCTGAGGAGCGGCCGACCTGTTCTGCTCCGCTATCCCCACGAATGGGTTTCTTGTGCCTCTAGGAAAATCTAGAAATCATATTTTAAGGTCAGGCAATTAGGCTTATTATATTGAGGGATTTTTAAATTGCATTTCCAAATATGTATAGAAAAATCAGTCTGGGTTGTAGTTATGGATCTACTGCCATATTGTAAAACTTGAGTAATCTGTCCTCCCGTTGTCAAAGAATGTCATCAATTTGGCATAAAACTAATAAACCTTTTATAACCAGGCCTGTCTAACTCTGTGATCAGTATTTTTGTAACTTCCTCTATATGACTTTTTTTTATATCCCTAAAAAATTTTCTTTTTGTACGGACACGGTAAAACTGTCACAGTTTTTATGAGTTGAAATGGAGCAATCTTTTAGTTTTTGCAGGTTTCCCTCATATCCAGCAGTTTTCACTTGAGAGGTGCGATTCAATTTCTTGCAAGATTGCTTCGAATGTACTATTTTTAATAAATAAGTTAAAAGTTCTTGCTGAATAATTTCATAATCTTTATAGCTGTTGGAGTTCAGTTTCTCTGATACAGACCTCCAAATTCTCTGTATAGCCAGAGAGTGAAATGATAAAATTCTGTCTGCCTGCAGCGGCCACTAGTACTATTGCATGCAGATGCCCATTAACCACAGTGATACATTTATATGAAGTAAGTGCCCCCCAGTAGTGGCTGCAGAATGTCAGTATTTTATCATTTAGCTTTATAACTAGTTTTGTACTTCAAATTTGGTTCAAAGTGAAATTAGACCTGAATCCAAGTGTTTCCATTTGGGTTGGCCTGAATCAAATTTTGGCATTTTACCAAAAATTTGTCTCTAAGGGCTTGTTCACACGACGTTTTTGTGATCTGTTTTACGGATCCGTTTTACGGATCCGCAAAACGGATCTAGCAATTGTCAGTGTGATTAACATTGCTTTCAACGGCAGAAGCGCATTGCTGTTCACACGAGTGATCGCCGATGCGCTTTTCGCGATCCGCTTTTCGGATCTGTTTTAAGAATTGACATGTCAATTCTTCTTGCGTTTTACACAAGTGAAATCCGCATAGGAAATAATGGAGTGCTCTTTTGGCATCCCGAAAGCGGATCCAAAAGCGCAGCATACATTTGGGTGCGTTTTAGATCCGCTTTCGATGCCAAAAACACATCCGTAAAACGCACTGGATTTAAATTAAATATAAAATTTAAATATTATGTTTGGGTTATATTTAGTTTATAAATGTATATAATAGTATATAAATGTATATAAATATATATGTATTCTAAATATATATTTAGTTTATAAATATTTTAGTTTATAAATTATTTAGTTTATAAATGATTGTTATTAATTCATTTACATGGGGTGGGTTTAAAAACTATTGGTTGATTTTAAAAAAATACGGGGGGGGGGGGGGCGGTTCTAAAACATAGGTGTATGTACAGTTGATTGACACTAGGTTAAAAAAAAGGTTTTTTTCTTGGTCATTGATAGGTTATATTATATTTAATTTGCAGTTTGATAGGTTGATTTAAATAAAGCATTGAAAAAACGGATCCGTAAAACGCATGCAAAACGCATCCAATACGCATCCAAAAAAGGATCAGCTGTTGCGTTTTCTGGATCCGCTTTTTGGATGCAGTTTGCATCCAGTTTTCGCAGGTTAAAACGGATCCGTAAAACGCATCCAAAACGGATCAACAACGTCGTGTGAACAAGCCTTAACCCTAAGGCTATGTCTACACTGCAGTGGACAAAAAACGACCTGAAAACGAATTACTAAAAACGTTCATGAAACTGAGTTTTCTGTCCACTGCCTGTCAAAAGCAGCTGAAAAAACGGCCGTTTTTTGGTGCGTTTTTCGTTTGTTGGAGCGTTTTCTGGAGCGTTTTTTTAAAGCGTCTTTGGTGTGCTTTTTAGGCCTCGTTCCCACGGCTTATTTCGCCGCGTATTGGCCGACGGATTGACGATCGTCAATCCGTCGGCAAATCAGTCAGAAACAAGTAACAGCCTATTTTCTAATGATTTCAATAGAAAATACGGCTCGTCGTTCACACGACGCGTATTTCCGTGCCGGATTGCCGCTGCGGATTGACGACGGCAATCCGGACGGAAAAACAATGTGCATGTCAATTATTTACGGACGGATTCACCACCTACAATGATTGGAGATGGGGAATCCGTCGGGAAATCAGTTACAAATACGTGCCACACTTAGTGGCACTTATTTGCAACTGATTTTCAACTGATTTCAGAACGTATTTACGATCGGCAATCCGATGTAAATACGTTCTGAAATAAGCCGTGTGAACATAGCCTTAATGTATGCACAAATTAAGCCATTAGATGTAAGCTACACCCTACAGGTGGAGTTAACATGTTAAGTAGTCACTTCCTTTAGATCACTGTAGCCATTGTGAGCACATTGTCCTTTGTGTGCTGCTGCTGCGTGCTACTACTTTATTAAATTTTGCACCAGATTCTTGCACCAAAATCCACAAAAACCCACATTATCTTTCCATACAGCAAGATAACTGTATTAGCATCAAAATCTGTAAAGAAAAGGATTGTAGCGCCAAACTCCCAAAAAACGCATTATTGCGCCAAATTCATTTAAAAATATATATTTTTAGTGTCATAAGCTATATCAGTTTATTAGCGTCAAAAATTTTTAAAGATTTTGAACTAAGCCCCAAACCGTCAAAAATCGGATTCTGGCGCCGAAATCCGTAACAAATGTATTTATGTGCATCAACAGCTAGATCACTTTATTAGCGCCAAAATCTGTAAAGATACGGATTTTTGCCCCAAAAGCCATAAAAAAAGGATTCTTGCGCCAAAATCCGTAAAAAATTTATTTTTGGCGTCAGAAGCGAGATAACGTTAGCGGCAAAATCAGTAAAAAAAAATTATTTTAGTGTCAAAAAAAAGTAAAAAAAACGGATTTTTGCGCCAAAATCCGTAAAAAACTTATTTTGGCGTCAGAAGCGAGATTAAGTTAGTAGCACCAAAATCAGTAAAAAAAAATTATTTTAGTGTCAAAAAACATATTTTTGCGCCAAAATCCGTAAAAAAATGTATTTTTGGCGTCGGAGGCGAGATAACGTTATTGGCGCTAAAATCTGTAAAAAAAATTATTTTAGTGTCAAAAAACGTAAAAAAACGTATTTTTGCGCCAAAATGCGTAAAAAACGTATTTTTGCGCCAAAATGCGTAAAAAACGTATTTTTGCCGTCAGAAGCGAGATAACGTTATTAGCACCAAAATCAATAAAAAAATTATTTTAGTGTCAAAAAACGTAAAAAAACTTATTTTTGCGCCAAAATCCGTAAAAAACGTATTTTTGGCGTCAGAGGCGAGACAGCGTTATTAGTGCCAAAATCTGTAAAAAAAAATTACTTTAGTGCCAAAAACGTAAAAAATGGATTCTGGCGCCAAAATCTAAAAGGAAGGTGGGAAGAGACAGAAGGTGAGGGGCAGACATGGTTGTGGATAGTGTAGTGACGCAGGGTTATTGTTGGTTATGGGCAACCCTGAAACAGATGGGTTTTTAGGTTGCTTTGAGGCTGGTGAGAGTGGGGGAGAGTTGAGGTGTTGGGGCAGTGAGTTCCAGAGTGTGGAGAAGCACGAGAGAAGTCTGGAGAGGTTGTGTGAGGAGCTGATAAGGGGAGAGGAAGAGGAAGAAGGTCCTGTGAGGAGCGGAGGGTTGCGTGACCGGAGATATTGGAGATGAGAGCAGAGATGTATGGAGGGGAGAGGTCATGGAGAGCCTTGTAGGGTAAAAGATCAGCATAAGTAGCAAAAATTAAAGGTATAAATATTATCATCATATATCAGGGAATAAACATAGTAGTGCTGGAACCCACGCAGGGACAATGTGCTTGTACCTGAGTGGGCCCCTAAACCTCTGGCTATGGCTATGATTAGACCTAATTGGTAGGCCAATCTGAGAAGATGTATTCTCAGGGCACGCATAACACTATCAGGATTATGAATTTGTCTGATTGTATGGGGTTTGCGTGTTCCAGAAAACTACTGCAATATGGGTAAATACCGTTTCTTTTTTTAAATAAGTATTTGTTAGCCTTACTAGGGTATGTATACACGGCGTAATTGCGGGGCGCATTTCGTCGTGTATTTGCACTGCAATACACCCGAAATGCCCCCCGCAATTACGGTAATTATGTCCATCTCCCTCGGCATACAATAGAAGCGTGTTGTACGCGGGCAGAGAGAAGTGACATGTCACATTTTTGCAGCGCTTACGCACTGTAGATAATAGAAGTGAATGAGGCTGCCCACCTCCCCCGTGCTTTATAAGTACGTCCAGCAAACTTTGGCATGTTGAAGGACATTTCCTAAACTGCTAGTAATCTATGAAGATGTTGTTATAAAGCAATAAATATTGTTTTTGTTGCAAAGTGATGTGATACCCGTTTGGGAATTGGGGTAATTTAAAAAATATGTTCCTCATAAGAATAATAAGATGAGTATTTATTGTTCAAAAAATTTATTTATGTCTTGGTTCAGTACATAATGACCCCCCCGCTGCTGTTTTGCACAGGTAACCAAAGAGGACACTTGATCCAAGGTGAAAATAGAAACACAGTGAAAGTCTTGGAGACGAGCATGGGAGGTTTGGATGATTGTGGAATGTAATATGATATCAGCAGCAGACCGGTGAGACTGGGTAGGGTGGTAGACAGAGATGAGGGAGGAAATGTAGGAGGGTGCAGTGCTGTGGAAAGCTTTATGGGTGAGAGTGATTCGTTTATGTTGTATTCTGTACTGAATGGACAACCAGTGCAGTGACTGACACAGGGTAGAGGCATCAGTATAGCGGCTGGAAAGAAAGATGAGCCTGGCTGCTACATTAAGGACAGATTGGAGAATGGAGAGTTTACAGAGATGGAGACCAATAAGCAATGAGTTACAGTAGTCAGGTAAGGAAAGTATGAGGGCAACAATGAGAGTTTGAGTTGTTTCAACAGTGAGAAAAGGATGGATTCTGGGGTGACAGAAGCAGGAAAGGGAATGAATATAGAGCGTGAAAGACAGATCAGAGTCTAGTATGACCCCAAGACAGTGGGCCTGCTGCCTAGGAGTTATGGTGGTACCACACACAGAGATAGAAATAGCAGAGGGAGGTTGGCTAGTAGATGGCAGGTTGACAAGAAGTTCAGTTTTATTGAGGTTTAGATTGAGATAGAAGGAAGATATGATGTCAGAGACAGCGGACAAGCAGTCACTAGAGCAGGTAGTGGGGTGAGCAGACAAGAGAAGCCTGGACACTTCTTCTGTCCTTGGGTCAAGAGCTAAGAGCAGATTATACTGTGTTTCAAATTATGATGCAAATGATTTTGTTCTCTGATTGTCCTAATGGGTTGATGCAAATGGCTGTCAGAAAAATGCTGAAATTATCACGTTTTATTGGACAAGCCTCCCAAAGATAACAGTTTTTATTTTTTTAAATGAAAAGACGCAAAATGCACTGTTCCAAATTGTTATGCACATCAGAGACACAAAACATTTTATAGGTTGTAAGGAAACCAAAAATGGTCATTTTGGAAACTTGCAGAATTATGAGGTCACATTTAGTGAAATCAAAAGCTATTTCAATCAAAGACATTGTAGCAGGATTAGTCACATGTTGACATAGGAGCCCTTCTTTGATATCACCATCACAATTCTTTCATCCGTTGAACTTCTAACTTTTAAAAAAAAGTTTTGCCTGAATTTCATTGCTGGATGCCAGAATAGCCGCCCACAGCTGCAGTTTTGATGTGAACTGCTTCCCGCCCTCATAATTATTTGTTGGAGGGCACTCCAAAGCTTCTCAATTGCGTCGAAGTCTGGGGAGGATGGTGGCCACACCATGAGTTTCTTTCCTTTTATGCCCATTGCATTTTCC